>JAWZYV010000124.1:0-19062 GCA_038373885.1 Cheiracanthium punctorium | reverse complement strand
GAATCTGAGAGGCTAAAATTTTTAAGACATATACATATAGTATGAATATTTCTGAAAATTGTTCACAAGTCAAAATATAAACCATTCTAAAATATTGTTACGAATTTTCGGGGCAACCCGCTGCTCTGAGGCTTAAAATGGTTTAAAATTCGTATTCTACGCTTCAAATAGATAAATTTTGCTTTTTGTTGCATCAAAATCCGTCAACTAGAACCGGAGATACGGAGGTTTCACTTTCCCTATTCTTTTTCTATGGGCTTCTAGAAATCTCGAGAAATATGGGCCCTAGGGCTTAGATCTCTTCACTTTTGGGTAGCAATTTTCTGCCCAGGGCGCTAGTCAAATATTGTGCCCTTATATACAGCTGGCTCAATTTTGGCGCCCTTGCACATCGCTCTAAACTCCATTTTTTGGACTACTTCTG
The DNA here is from genome assembly GCA_038373885.1 of Cheiracanthium punctorium. Lineage (NCBI taxonomy): Eukaryota > Metazoa > Arthropoda > Arachnida > Araneae > Cheiracanthiidae > Cheiracanthium > Cheiracanthium punctorium. The sequence goes on along the minus strand of JAWZYV010000124.1, from coordinate 18,638 downwards.
CACGTGTGCCCACGCCCAGGGCACGTACCCCTGCGATAATCAGGGCCTGTGAAGTGGCTATTATTGGTATTGGAAGTGGATTGTTATTTTTTTTATCGCTGAAGAATACAAAACTGTAGGAAAAGTGCGGATGTGTAGAGGGATTGACCTTAAAATATCCTTTGTATCCGGTGGGGGGTGGATGTTAAAAGTTTCGGAACCGTTGGCCTACAGAGATACAGCAGTATGTGGCTGTTGTTATTGTTAATTTAGATTTTATTATTCTTGTTCAGTTAGCTGCCTATTATTAAGTAAACTCACCATATGCAGCCTTACTAAAGGTGCAAACATGGATAAACATAAAATTGTGTTTTACTGAATTGGATTATTTTCGTCGGAATCTGCGGCAAATTCACCAAATGCTTTGATAATCACCGGAGTTTGTTACCGGGAATCACGGGAAGAGTTTACGTACTTTTTCCACAATGTCACTCCAATCTCTACCAGAGGGAGGGAGTTTAAGAAAAATTAAAAAATAAAAAAGATTTTCTTCCCAAATTCGAGACCATTTATTTCCAACATATTTTGCTGTGTGATTTCTTATTAATTAAATACTAAAAAATTTTCATATTTTAAAGAAAGTTTGACTGTTAGTTTTGAGATCGTAGAAAGATAACGAAAACTGACAGTAAAGGAGAACAGATTCGATTGCCAGTAGAGTAATGCTTTTTTCGGGTAATGAGCTGCATACTAATGAAAATATATTTTTTCCTTGAAATAAGTTTCTCTTTGGAACATTTATGAAAATGTGTACTTTAATTTTTCCAAGCGACATCAATTTTGTTCGTCTTGTCTTGCAGCTTTGTTTCGTTTACTACTGTAAACGTTCTTTTCGAAACAGCATGTACGGAAAATTAGAAAACCAAAAGATCAATTTTTTTGATAAGCAATAACTCAATTTGAATGACAGGCGTGCATTCATGACAATCTGCACTATATTTAGCTGATTCTCATTTAAAAATGACCAAACACCATCCACGGCATGTTTCACAAATCACACAAAGCCGTAAAACTCAAGGGTACACATTTTCTCCTGCCCCCCCGCTTTTTTACTTTCCGAACATGTACCATGTAAGGAAAGTATTGTAATCATGAAAAAATTCGAATTCGAGATTTTGGTGTATTGACACGTTTTGAGGTCTTCTGAATTCATTTATGCTATTTTTGCGAGATGTATGTATGTGTGTGTGTGTGTGTGTGTGTGTGTGTGTGTGTGTGTGTGTGTGTGTGTGTGTGTGTGTGTGTGTGTGTGTGTGTGTGTGTGTGAGTGAACACGATAGCTCCTGGACGGAGCATTCGATTGAGCTCAAATTAGATATATATGTCATAAACCACCGTCGCAAGACCGGTATTGATTTTGGCGTGTATAGGACTTATAGTTTTTCTACAGGGCTACGACAAAGATTTCTCTTACATTATGGCCTATGGGGGGAAATTCTTGAAAGTGCGCTAGCGTTTAAACGGTAGATTCGATTGAGCTCAAATTGGGTATATATGTTATAAACCGCTATCGTAAGACCGATATTGATTTGGATGTATTAAAATTTATTTAAATTCTTGGTAATGATCTTAATCGTAAGTCTTCGGAAAGTCGAGTGGAGTCACTCCAGATTTTTTTTTTCTTAACGCCTTCATTTTATTTGCAGTGTACGTCTGGTTCAAATGTTGTCATCGATTTTCGCTAAATTCCCAAGTGAGTTAAAATTTTAAATAAAAGCGAATCTTTCTTAATAATACACGAATCAAAAGAATACTGGACTCGATATCTATTTCACAACATGATTTTGGCCTTATACAACCTGTTCTGTCCACATAACAATGAATTCCTAGTCAGCCATCTTGGGTGAGGCTGCTTCTTGGCACAGTATTGTTGGGACGACAACAATAATGGCAGACAAACAGATGATGCACACGCTACAACAAAGTAAGTTTTAAATTCCTTGTTGACACCGCTATTGAAGGAAACAATGCTAACTTTTAACTGTAGTGTTTTCCAACAATCTTCACAAAGTTTTCTGAAATAGTAACCTCTGCATATATACCTGTCCTGCTTATTTGCTCCGAATTATATATATTGCTGTTTTTTTAAAGAATTTCGGGTCCATTGATTCAAAATGGCCTTTAAAGCCTTCCTCGCAACTGAAAGGTTCATTAAAAGGTGCCTCAGGTACGTGTTTCAATATTGTTCATTCTTAATTACATTTTTCAGCATAGTATGTAAAACTAGGGTACTTATCGCTTACGTGGAATACGAGAGAGCGACAACTTTTCTGACTTGTCACCTACACGAAAATAGGATTGAGAAATTCTAGATTTAAAACTGGAAAAAAGTAGTAACAATATAACAGGAGTAAAATGGCCCTCGATTCGAGTTCATTTTCGTTAATATCTAACCAGTTAAATCCTCCATTACCGATTAAGCAACCGTTATAAGACGCGGACTTTGAAAACAGCACTAGATATTCGTAATATCAAAAACCAATAGAATAAATAATTTGCCATGGTCAGCACATGTGTTCCTGAGCTTAGCTTCATGTTCCTGCAGCCAATAATAATGAGGAGGGCATTCTTGATTAGGTACATCTCAAAGCATTTCAGAATCTTGAGAATACAGTACCTCTCGGATTCTTCAAAAGTGAAATTTTCTACTTATGATTACAGCTACTACCATACCAGCTTCCTTTAATTAAGAAATTCTTTAACTGTCAGAATTATCTTAATGATAAATTAAAAGTAGAGAAGAAGTAGCTATTACTACAGTTGATTACAACTAAAATCTCTTAATCGTGATATCACTTTTGTGTAATTGACGAAATTTTTGCAAAATATGGCTCTACTCCTGAAGCGTATGAAATCCCAGTCGGCCATTTTGTATTACAGAAAGCGTTTTGAAACTCTTTGGTGATAAAAATAGCATAAACTGCCTCAGGCTTCTCCCGAAAAGAACACAATTAAAGCATTTCTTCTGTTTCTAAATCAATAAATAAATGAAACGCATTTCACGGGGAAGGAAAGGAAAATCAAACAGAATTCTTGCTCTTATAATAGGAAGAGACGAAATACGCTTCGAATTTCAACTGCGATTCTTCCTTCGTTTTCAGCATGAGTTGGTAAATCGAAGTAGTGCATTACTGAATCTAAACAAAAGTAATTTCAGACACTGAAAAGACTTTGAATTAATGAGGCCACATTCACACATTTCAGTCAGAGTTACACACCCAACGCGATAACTGACGCACAAGGGCCATTCTGGGAAATTGGGCAGGTGTGCGGAAAACGTGAACAAGTACCTCACTTATCACTTTCAGTGGGCTACACCGAAGAAGGGATTTAATGAGTCCGCACTGAGTGGAACAGTATTCCTTTAGGTTGATAGGTCAATCGTTCCCTTAAAATCTTGTTAAAGCTAAAAATCTCATGTATCTACTTAAAATAGTTAAGGACAATCAAAACAGTAAAAATAACGGAACTCTGATTTCTTCATACGTAACATTGAAAAAGAAATTCATTATTTTTTTAATTAGAAAACAGATATCATTTTTTTTTCTTCGAGCACTGTACTTGAAGCATATTCTGCGATTATACAATTGAAGCAAGCCTCTCGTGCTTTTATCTCAATGCCTTACGGATGCTGATTGCTCTCTCTGTTTCCTTCCAGTTGCTCTGGTTGCATTGAAATGGAGGAAGAAAAAGACGAACGCCTGGAAAAGTTCCGGGAGGAAATTGAAGTCATAAACTTGTGAGTATAGCCAAATTTAGGATCGTTCAGTTTTGAAATCAGCTAGTTACAGGCGCTTAGACTCTGCCCCTGAGGCAAATCTGATTGGCTGCCGAGGTATGGGGTACATACATATCCTTTTTATAGGAGAAGACATTAAAAATCGAAAATAATTCTGCAAAGGACACACATAAATTAAAAATAATACTACACTTCACTGGGGGTGGTATGTAAGATACACTGCAAGAAGTTTCACCAATTGCACAAGCAAGAAAGTGAGAAAGAGCGCGGATCTGCGAATAAAGACGCGTGATTCAACACACACAATTACGACGGCACATCTATTCTATGTCCGGGTACTCTATTGACAGAGTCATCCAAAAGACTTTCAATACATTGAGGCCTATTATTATTAAAGCGATTATTAATCCCGTATTACACGAGCAGCAAAAAAGAGCGGAATTACTTGTGAAGGGTATCTCATACGAAAGAAGAACTTTTTGTTCTTTATCGTAAAATCGAAACGCGGTTGCACGATGCGTAAAAATGTAAAAATAAATACAAAATTACAATTGTAACCATACGATTATATAAAATACACTGTAAAAACGTGTTTGTGTACTCTGAACTGGAACCTCTCAGAATAATAGCAATGAGACTCACACAGGGTACGGCACACCCGATGTTGCGATATCCGAAAATCTATACGAAAAATTTCAAAACGTTTTCCTCTTTATGAATATGATCTTGGAGTCAGATACACCGACACCTTTGATGCAATCTCATCCATTAAAAAAAAAAAAGAAAAAAAGTGTAACTGGCATATTATATCCTTCAAGATCAGCTGCCGAGTCATCGGGGTCATGCAAATAGCTTTGCATTCATAAAGGTCTTTGGGGTTTTCAATATATTAACACATCATGGTCAATCACTGTTTGGGCCAAGCTCAAAATGTAGCCCCTGTTCCCAGTCTGGACCAAGTTTGGGGAGATACTGCCTATCTGTGCCTGTCGTTGCTTGACGTCACGAAGGGGCCAATGCTTCCGCCTGTCTCAAGGCGCATGCGCTGTATTCGCTGCAACGCGACATTCAAAAACCCAAGCTGGTAAGCAAGAACAACGCCGTAAGGGCAACCGTTACGTCTTAGCAACGATGGAAACAAATTGGCTTACTGGATATTTTCCACCTAGACAGTTCGTAGTTTTGTTAGGTATGACATTTTGAATCGATAATGTATTTTAGAATCGGAATAATACAACTTTCATGTTTCTGTTTGCAGATACGTCGAATCTGCGTTGTCCTGCCTGGATGAAATTGCATGCTCTTTGAAAGAAAGAGCTAGAACTTGTCCAACGAAATACCTTACCCCTTATTTGAATGCCTCTGTGGCTTATGAAAAGCAGCTACTCAAAAATTGGAAAAAGACTTTAGTGCCAGGCATGAGACTATCCGAATTGCTGTTCTCAGAAAGTGATGTATATATTGAAAACTGTGGACTTGATGATGATGAAGTCTTAAATATATTTTATGAATTTGTGCGGTTTGCAAATATTGCCACAGAAAAAATGTTCCGTATAAAGGTCGAACTTAAGAATTGTAAGTATGAATGCTTGGATGCTCTGTGATTTGCGTAGCGTACTCATTCCCCTACTTTTGATACACGTGAACTTCCGTTCTCTGGCTTCCTTTGTCGTACTAGACTTAAACGCTTGAAAGCAGTACTGGAGACAAGGTTCTTCATCAATGGAGTTGCTTTTTTTCAACTTTCCTTTTTATGGATAGGAAATGGTGCGAAATCAGCAGCATGATATTTACGTGCCACGTGTGGCCGTGCATTATCCTGCTGAAATATGGCTGTTGGCAAGCCCTGAAGGTAAGAAAGGACAACTGGCTCCAACACCTCGGAGATGTAGCGCTGGCTGGTTAAAGTACCGGCAATGCGTACTAGAGGAGTGCGAGAGAGATATCCGATACCGCCCCATACCATAATACCCGGTGCAGGACCAGTGTGACGGTGCATAATGCAGCTGTTCAGCATCCTCTCTCCACGGTGTCTCCAGACTCGAATCCGACCGTCGTGGTGTTGCATACAGAAGCGTGACTCGTCAGTAAAGAGAATTTCATTCCATTCTGTCGTCCACATCCTTCTTTCATCGCACCATTGGCGGCGGAGACGTCTGTGGTTCCGCGTCAGAGGTAGACAAAGCAACGGACGTCTTGCGGACAGACCATTCTGCTGTAAACGACGTCGAATGGTACGCGCAGACACTGGATGATGCGTTACAGACTGAATCTGCTGTGATATGGTTCGTGATGTTTTACTACCATGGGCAGGGCGGCCCTAAGGTACGTGGCGCCCCCTTGCAAACGCAAGAAATGCACTCCCTTTCATGCTCTACTCAGATTTTATGTTCGAAATAGCGCCCCTTCTAACACTGCGCCCCGATTCAATCCTTACCTTTGCTTATCATGTCCAGCGGCCCCTATTCAAAGGGCGGGTGTCAGCTTTTCCTCAGTTCAATTTTGAAGTCCTGTTGAATTTGGTCCTTTCCATCGTGTCAAAGGCAGAACGTCTAACGTGTCGTTCGGGCCTCAGCACTGCTTGTCAGCGTCGGGCGTTAAAGAAATCTCGGACGGAAAACAACATGCTAAATTTAAATTAAAGTTAAACCAAAAATATTGGAATTTATATAAACACAGTCTAATCTAGTGACCACAAACTTCACTTTTACGGACATTTAAGATTAAAGAATCAAATATTTAAATTTTTAAAAAACTCATTTGAGCTGATCATGCAATAAAAAATGTCACTTCGGCACTAAACAGTTATATCAAATTTTCTAAAACTCTTAAGTTGGTACAACTTTTCGAAGAATTCATTTATTCTAATTCTGTTCCCAAGATTTCTATGATCTAGTTGTGCACCTCCCCTTTTGGTGGCAATCGAATGGATAGTTTATGTACAGGACCGCCCAAAAGATTCGAAATACATTACGCTCTATGGGCCGAAATTCATTAAACTTGCCTAACTCAAAAGCTATTAGGCGTAGAATGTCGAAACTTCATATTTTGGATAGTTGTAACATCTAGTTGTGCACCTCTCCTTTTGGTTCCATTCGACTGGATAGTTTATCTACAGGACCGCCCAAAACATTCGAAATACATTACACTCTATAGGCCGAAATACATGAAAGCGTTTTTTAGAGGTATTGGGCTATTTCAAACGACTAAGATATATGCTGTAAAGACTTAGAAAATGAATTTCTCCATTAAAAAAAGTGTCTTTATCATTTACAGTTCTGCTACAGGAACACACAAAAGATTTCCAATACATTACGGTCAATGGCAATTTTAGGGGCATTCATCCATTTCAAGCACAATACCGTCCTACCACATAAGTTAGGTAATGGTCCGACCACGGTCACGTGCCTCCCTCAAGAACTATGCCAAAAGTCGCCAAGCTTGGCGACTTTTGGTGTACGTGTGTGCATATTTAACTCTCAAATCTCAAAAACTATTATGAAATTTCATATATAAGAATGTTGTAACATCTAGTTGTGTATCTCGATTTTTGGTTCCAATCTACTGGAGAGTTTATATACAGGACCACCGAAAAGAATTTTAGTACTTTAATGTCTATGGACATCTTCAATATAATACAACTGTAGACAGTCATTGTTTGGTACATGCCCAAAAACTCGCCGTCTGTCCTCGACCTTGGCGAGTTTTGGCGAAATATCGCCAAATTTGGCGATAGTCAGTCATTTGGTCCATGCCCAAAGTATCGCCATTTGTCATCGTTCTTGGCGAGTTTTGGCGAAATATCGCCAAATTTGGCGATAATCTGTCATTGTTTGGTTCATGCTTAAAATCTCGCCAAATGTCGTCGACATTGACGAGTTTCGCCGAAATATCGCCAAATTTGGCCCCAAAAATTATTTCGTATTTTGTATAAAAACTTTAACCCGTAGAATTTTAAACTTTTGTATTTAGAACTATATTATAATACCAACTGTTTTCAATATCTTTTTTGACAGCAATCACTGGGAATTTATTTACAGGGTGAGCCAAATGACTTTAAATACATTAAGGTGTATGGATGCATTCAATTCATTGAAAGTCCTTGGTCAATGACTACTTTGGCTATCCCCAAAATCTCGCAAACTATCTCAAGTTTGTCGGCTTTTGGTGAAATATCGCCAAATAAAGTGTCAGAAGGAAATGTTTCAAATTGAACTCAGCTTGGCGATATCGAAATATTTGGCTAGAAATCGCTAAACCTTCTATTATTGACATTTTATCTCTTTCAAACAAATAAGTTTAGAGGAAGTGCGTAGAAAACATTTTTGATTTAATAGACGTGCAAGGAAGTCATGTGTTGGACACATCAGATTTTTTGTACTTGTAACTGCGATTTATGAATGTATATAAAACAGAACCCAAAACTATGATCATTCTTGAATGGAAGGGACATGATTTGCAAAATAATTTCGAGAATGACCGCAGTCCTTTTTCTTCCCTGGTTCTAGTCTTCTGTAAAAGTGATTATCACCAATAGTACAGAAACAACGTCTTCATCCAATATTGTTTTGAGGTTCCCTCTACCAACTTTCTTTACAGTTCTGCTGCTAGCTATTTCTGCAACACTCTGCATATCATAGACTATTGGGTCTACAAATACAGAGTGGATGTAGACGAACAGAACATTTTCGTAATCAGTCATTGCACTGACGAAAGCCCTAAACTTCATACGGGCTTTCTTTATTGAAACAATGTTCATAAAATTTGTTTCGTGAAATGTTGTTTAGATGATTTCAGTGTTGTTGTATGTACATTTGGGTCTGTCACTTATAGGACACATTTTTTGCGAAGTAACGGAGTCAGCACTGGTGACTGTCTGCATCCATCACATGATGCAGACAGATACACTATTAGTGCAGCTTATTACGGATCGTTATTTCTAGTTGTTGGTTCCGTTATTCATTGTCATTATTCTCTTTTCAGATATGAATACCATTCGCAGTATGAAGTACTTTGTGAAACTGTTCGGCCTGTTTTGAAAAGGATGAATATCAAGAGCAGCATTGTATTTTACACACCTCCAAATTTTCTTTATTTTCAATGACTTTGTTTATAAAATTTATAAGCTATATTGTAGAAATGTAAATGTCATAACTTTGAATTCTGTTTTCTTAAATAAAGCCTACATATTTTTCATACCTAGTTTTATATTCTTTCCCAGTCCCCATGCTTTTCATTGTCAGGGCCGTAACAAGATAATAGGCTTGGTAGGGCTTTGAATCTAAGTTCGGGGGTACTGGTCAAATACCAGTGTATTAGCAGTAATCGGGGGTGAGAGGAGTGTTTTTCGATTTGTGTATCTTTTTCTGCAGTATTTGCTTTACCGTAGTTTTGGAACTATTTAGCATTCATTCCATTAATGTTTTTACTGCCTTCCACGAAGTTCAAGGAAGCAATGGAATCACGAAAAATTCCGGTATCCGAGTTTGACGAAAAAATCGATTTCGTCTACCTCTCAATTTACTCTGAAGGGTTTTTGTGAGACATCTTACCGTACGCATGTATGTCACCTAACTAATATAATGCGAAAGTGAGTTTGTTTGTTACGCTTTCGCGCCTAAACCCGTGAATTATGATTAATTTTCGCATAGACAGAAATGGGACCCTGGAGACGGTTATAGACTACTTAGAATTTAAGATTTTTTAATTACTTTCTTAATTATTAATGAAAAATCGTTTTTACGTTGCCATGCTTGACGAGTTCCACCCGTATAAAATGATACATGCAATTTACCTAGTAGAAATGCTATTACTTTAATGAGGTATCGCGTGTATTTGAAAAACATGAAACACCAGGGAAATTATGCCAGCTTTACGCCCTATTTATCTATCTATAATAATATCTTATAACCTAGATTAAAATACCGGCAGCATTTCATGTATGTACCATAAATAATTCTTTTACAAACACACTCAAACCAATTCTTAATACATGACGCTCTATGGGCATTTCGTAACTACTGAACCGATTCTAAAACGCTTTTTCACTGATTGAACGTTACACTATTCCTGATTATTATTGTCTGTTTGCTTGTGGATTAAGGTCTTTTGTCTGCACTAGGGTCCTGGACCACTATAAGGAATGCCCTCTGTGGAGGACTTTCTAAGCCAACATAGACCGTTTTTACGCGGAGAAAACCATGGAAAATTCCGAACGGCTAGGTCGACAAGGGCGACCGGGGATTGAACTTGGCACCTCCCGCTTTCCAGTTTCAAGAGGAGAATGTATCAGTCATTGTTTGGATCCTTAGTATTATAGGCTGCCTTTTATGCATATATCACAAATAGTTTTACAGGGATACTCATAAGAATTGCGTTGCGCTCTATGTGTATCTCTAACTAATGAACTGCTATTTTAAAACTTTTTTAACTGATAGAAAGCTGCACTGTTCCTGAGTATTATAGGCTAAATTTCGTGCATGTAGCATAAATAGTTCTTTTACAGAAATACTCAAAATAATTCTAATGCATTACACTCTTTGGGTATTTCTGTAAATGCAGAACTGATTCTAAAGCTTTTACTCTTATAGAAAGCACACTATTCCTGATTAACATATGCTCAACTCCATGAATATAGCATAAATATTTCTTTTACAAGAACACTCAAAATAGTTCGCAAATATTGTCGTATGTATCTTTATTCACCAAATACGTAAAGCAATCTAAATTTAGTAACTCTGCATACTCTCTTTTTTTAAAGGAAGTATATTATCACGTACTACATTTAAAATTAGTAAAAAAGAAATAATATTTAAATAGTGCCACTTTATTGTTTATAGTGCAAGCACATTTGTTATTCACAAATGCTTCATTCCTCTCTGGACCTAATTCTATAAAACCAACGCGGACCAAGTCGCGGGTAGATGCAAGTGTTCATATAAATGAACGGATAATCCATTTTGACCATTTTTTCCTTAACGTCCGTCCGTCCATATGCATGTATGCGGCCTTCATTAACCACTAGTTGCCCTATAAACTAACTTCAGCAGTCCATCTACGTATTTCATTCAACTTTCAGAAACAAATTCACAAGCACAAAAAATAGACGGAAGTGTTAACTGGTTAAGGAAAATATTGCAGAATTCCGTATGTTTATTAGCATTTTATGAGTGTTTCGTAACTCCTATATGTTCCTTGCTCCTAAGAGCTCGCAGTAAAACTTGTAAAGAGACATTCTATATTTTATGTTGAATCTCCAGCACGATTGTGTTCTTCAAAAAGCTGTTCTGAAGTTATACGATTTCCTTGAACAACAGTCTTTAATTGCGGGCTACAGAATCCACATTTTGAGATTACCACAATTACTTATTAAGACTGATTTACAGTAGTATTTAATCACTGTCATGAAATTCTGGATGAGACCTGTCTCAGTTTTTGAAGGTTACTTCGAAACCTCAGATGAGGTGAATTTCCGCCTCAAGTTTCATAGTTTTAATCATCAAGTTTTTAAAATAATGCTTTTAAACTGACATAAAGGTAAGCTTCTAAGTTAAGAATAAAAGTATATTGGTAAAATTAAATATCGGTAGTCATTCTGCTAAATCATCTAAAAGTATTCCAATCTACATGCGAATACCTTAACTTATACTGCGTGTCTAGAGCTTCGTGTACAAACTTGGTCGGGAAGTAGAGAGCATCGTTAGAAATCAGAATTATATAGGAAAGCATAAGGGCTAAAACGGCACCCTCAAGTAATAGAGAGACACAGTAAGGCCACAACACAGAATGCACTGTAAAGCTCTCTATGGCTTTTTTTGTAATATGGTGGTTAAATAAATCCATATTTTTAATATAAAATAAAACTGCTTGAAACATGTGGCTGATAATCGTCCGAAAAGAACGTATCTATGACTATGAGGAAGATACACGTGCCGACCATAAGAGCTCGAGTATAACGCCACCTATCGATTTCCGCCCATGCTTTCCTCCGTAATTATGGTTCCTAACGATGTTGTCCACCTCCCCTCGAAGTTTGCACACGCAGTTCAAGGGGAACCCGGTATAAGAATCCGGGGTTCGTGATACTTTCGCATCCAATTTTAGACACCTAATTCCCCCTCTACCCCTTATACTACCACCGATTCCAAAACCTTTAATTGCTTCGACCACCTTAAGATGTTTCCTCCTTAACAGCCCCTCTATCTGTTTCGATTAACTTTATTTTTATTGTATTACATAAATAGCTCCATATAGGAAGTCGCAGATGAAAGGATAACCCAAAAAAATATATTATTTTATTAAATATTTTTGTTTAGTCTTGCTGTAATTAATGTAATACAGATAAAATGTGAGTTGTTTCGAAGTAAGTGCGAAAGAGATAAAATACACAGAAATAGGTGAAGAGAGCAATGGTGTAACTCTAAACTGAAACAAACTAAGTCGAGCGTCTTGTGCAAACAGTGTTGCAAAAACTATTTCATTATTTCCTTCACCTCCAGTCTTGCAAGACAGGAGAAAGAGTGCTAGATTTTGGGACACAGATGGCTATAAACACCCAATTCCGTATCCGCGCCCCCCCCCTCGCGACACTGAGGAAAATACATGAGGAAACTCTCTTCACCTCTATTATTAATTCGTGGGAAAACACTGATCATTCGAACGAAATTATACCGAAGGTATTCCATTCATTTCGAAGCAAAAAGTAGCCACATCCACTTCGCCACGATTTGCTGCCATCCCTGACTTAACACATCAGAATAAAAATCATCTCGCAAACAAAATGCTTACCTTTAGTTAATCTCGTTAGAAACCTCACCTGATGAATCAATGCGGAAAAAAAACACTAAAACTTTCACTTCAGAAACAATTGGAGAGTGTCGAATTACGAATGTCTTGCTCAGTGGTTCGAATGAAACGCGAAGATCTTTTTCAAAACTGTTCCGGCAAAGTCACTTCAACAAGCAAAGTAGAACTTCTAATATATAAAATTCTCCTGTCACGGTGTTAGTCACCATACTCCTCCGAAACGGCTCGACCGATTTTAATGAAATTTTATACGTATATTCGTTAGGTCTGAGAATAGGTTTTTAACTAAGTCTCATACCCCTAAGTCATAAGGGCGGTCCACCCCAAATTTTTTAGCACCAGAGTGCTATTCATTTCAATCAGGTTTTTTGTGTAGACATTAACGTGTCGAGTCACTTTTCAAATATGTTTGGCAGATAACGTGGAGAGGGGGGGGGCGTTCATAAAATGTTGAAAGTCGCACAAGGTTTGCAATTTTTGATAATGGATCGCTCAATGGGGTGCCAAAACGTGACAATTTATTATAAATATATTTCGAGTATAGTTAGAAAACGCCTGGCGTATATTGTAAAACAGTTTTATTAGGCGATTTTAATATAGATTTCTATTCCGAAGAAACGAAATGTCTTTCCGAACAAAAAGACGAGAAGACGTGACACAGTCTAAAAACCTGGACATGCAGACATGTTGCAATCCTCCGAAACCAATAAAAAAGTTTACAAACGGAAGAAAATGTAAATCCCACTCTATTTGAGCCCAATTTTAAAATGAGAACAATTTTAGGATGTGTTTTGTGTCATGCCAAACCAACGGTATGGGCATCTGCCGACGGGAGCGGGGAATGCTTTGACCGGTGGACATTTTGAGGGGTTCTAACGAGCATTTACGTTACTATTGGAGTAAACAACCCAAACTCCACGCTAGATTGACAGTCGCGTGTTAAGCCCGAGAGCGAGACTTTCACGATGTTCTGCGACTTAACCACTCGGTAATAGTGGGACCTTCCATTTCACGAATATGTTACATCCGGGAATGCAAAGCAATATAAAATAACGATATTTTAAAAGTAAAATACCAGCAAGTAAGTACTAGCACTGTATTATATTTCCTAAATTATCGAATTGTCCTCATTTTAGAGTATTTCGCTTGTAAAATGAAAACAGTGTCACATTCTTTCCCCCAACATATAGAATGTGTAACTTTATTTTTAAATGAACGTCGTTATGAAATGGTTTTGGAATCATAAAATTTACTGAGACGTTTGCAATATAAAATTAAATAGGTGTAAAACATTCAGATTTCCGTACAACGAATTCTCCTCTATAAGGAAGTTTTCAAGTGGAATAGAGCGGGGAGATTCTAGTTTATTTCACTCGTTGATACGGATATCCGCTAAAGTTTAGCAAAAACTAATGTCCTTCCTTTACATAAAATTCAACAAGTTTTTTTTTTACAAATTTTCAAAAAATATTGAATCAGATCAAGCTCTACCTAAGCATAGGTTTCTTACTTGCTCAATCTTCAAGCGAGGATTTTATAGACAATCTTTTTATTCTTATAGCCACCCTCCCGCTTTTTTCACGCCTACCTTCCTTGGAGTATTCTATTCGAAATGTTCTGAAATCCATTTCTAGGTATTCGTGAGGTGTTGTACTGTGCAGCAATAATTTTATGGATATCTCTGTGTCCTTTTTCGAGATCACGCAGGATGAGTGAAGAAAAAAAGTTTAGGCATCCCAGCCCCCTATAAGTTACGAATTCTGCAGAGAATGCTGTCCAGTCAAGCACCTACGTTAAAAAAATGACACACGGGCTAGGCAAAGTATTGAATACGAAAATAAATGACATTGCTTTCGGGATTTGTTGGCTTATTAATAGATTCCGCTTATTATTTGTGAAAATGACTACTATTCGTATTTACAACAATGCTTATTTACATATTTAGTATTTAATATAGTTAATATATATTAAGTATTCAATATATTTCTGTAGCTATACGTTCTCAAAACAACGCAAATGCGTAGAATGCAATTTCTCCTAACTGCAAAAGCCCAAAAATGTGTATTGGCTCTGGGCCCAAAAATGGGATGACGGGCCCTGTCTATATTAAAAGTGTATTCCAAGTTCAATTCGCTCATCAACCTTTGCAGCGTTTCAAGAATCCATGCCTAAAAACTATCCCATAAAAAATAGTTTTTTTTAAACTTTAAATACATATATATATATATAAGAAATTTCTTTGCAGTACGTGTTTACAAAGCACGGAAAAGAAATGGCGCATTCGAATGAAACAATTAAAGATCTAAACGGAAAAAGCTATCCTGTCCAATTAATAGAAAAACAGATGAATCCAATAGCGTAACACAAAAGATTATGCAAACATTCCAAATGCAATGCATGCGGTGGTAGGGGGGGGGGATTAATGACTATGAACGGTTTCAATAATTCTTCATTCTATTCTTCTTCATTCGTTTAAGAAATGAATCCTTTCATACCAGACTTTTTCTTCTGTTCAACGCTAAAAAAATACATTAATGAGGTATTTTTTTATTATTGAAGACTACAACCCATTCATTTTTGACTGTAGCTTTTTTTTCCCCTAAGGAAATCCAGTAGGATGATTCCAATGAAAATTAAAATGAGCATTGCAATATTTTTTCGCGGATGTCTTTTTTAACTCTTCGAAATATTAATGCTATGAAGGTGAATAAAATATATTTTTGCCATTTTGTTATTTTCAATTCATTCATCTTTACACGGGGTTATCATTTGTTATGTGGTTCCTTGGAGCGTTTAAAAGGGTCATTATTCAGTTAAATAAATATATATTTTTTATTTCGTACATATTTTTATGTACACCTTCTCCAAAAAGTATTCCACTAAAAGTCAGACTTCCGACATTGGTTTCGTATATTAAACATTATGTATCATAAAACATGAATTACAGGCTATGTATAATCACAATCATTCCTATTTTTGTTGAGGTATGCGTTTTCCGAAAACTATTTAACTATTCTCAAAGCTGAAGTAGGAAATTTCGCTTTTAGTAGATGACTTTTTCAGAGGGTGTCATTCATTTTAACATAATTAAGCAAAAACCAATATCCAAGGAATCGCAAGCTAAAACTCTGATCTGTTATGAGCTTTCATATAAGAGTTCAACTCTGTGATCATTGAATTGAAATTTTTCATTCTCTAAATAAAATTCGAAAATCAACATTAGAATTAGCATTGTTTCTCTATGTCGTTATTTTTAGCGTCCAAACAAAACAATCATACAGAGAAGGTATATACAGGGTCTTAGCCAGGGGGGGGAGGATATCGGGATATATCCCCCGCGAAATTTTTGGATTAGTGATGAAATTCCGTCTACTTATACTCATATAAGTTCATATCCCCCCCCGAAAAATTTTCCAGGAGCATATCCCCCCCCCACCAAAGAAAATAATTTCCTGGCTACGCGCCTGGGTATATCTAACTAAAACTGTAATCCGTTATAGGCTTCCATTTGACGGTGGATGTAAATATTTCTTTCTTTAGTACCTATTTTTAAGTAATTATTTTTTAATGCACTGTAAACGACGTTTTGTTAAATCAACAACATTATTGGGTTGAAATAGCGCCAACGAAATGTTTGATAAATTAACATAATGTTTATTCATTTTTAAAACGTATGTTTATTAATATAAGCAAACTATTTATTTAAATGGTTTATTGGGTTAAAATCAACCCAATTATTGGTTTGAATTCACAGCATTTGCAATGTTAACGGGTGTATTCCTGGAACATTTAACAATTATTTTGTTGATTTTGCTAGTTGGTTTTCTTAACCCACGAAAGATGAAATTTAAACAAGAAATATCATTTTCGCTTTAATCCTAATTTATTAGAACAAAAAGATATTAAAAAGAATAATGATCTCTTCTGGTTTTGGAGAAATTCTGTTTTCTTAACCCACGAAAGATGAAATTTAAACAAGAAATATCATTTTCGCTTTAATCCTAATTTATTAGAACAAAAAGATATCAAAAAGAATAATGATTTCTTCTGGTTCCATTTATATGTTATCCATTATGTTTCCATTATTCCATTTATATGTTACACTTTTGGACTTCTTTTAAAATAGTTTGAAAAGAAACCAAAAATTTGTTTTCATTTACCCTCCCCCCCCCCCTCGAATAAATATATTAGAAAGGAGTGTTAAAGTAAATCGCAGTTTATGGCATTTTAATTCGGAAAGAAGAAAGTGGAGTTGTAACTTTTACTTTCCTTACATGTACCATGTAAGGAAATTATTGTAATCAAGAAAAAATTCGACTTCGAGATTTTTTTAATTTTCGATTACATAGTTGCAGGTGTACAGTATAAAGTTTGTTTTTCAGAAGCAGAAGTTAGGAGGTCATTCATTGTAGACTACAGTAGTCAGGTAGTGCAGGATGCAGGCTTCATGTTTGTTGAAGCTTACAATATATACAGTGGCGTAGCCAAGGTGGGGAGGCGTTCAGGGGATCATAACCCACCCCATGAGGAATTTACTGCCTTACAAAATATATATTCTTCCTTCCATTATCACACACGTGTACATATGAGTTGCAGTAATCGTAACCACCCCCCCATGAAAACTTTCTGGCTAGGCCACTGAATACGTATGTGTATATATATATATATATATATATGTATTACACACCTGTGACGATACTAAATTTTATTTCATTCGCTTCAGTGATTTATTCGTAATCGTCAAATATCTTCATTTTTGAATAAATTGTCACAAAATATCAAAATCTAATCACTTAAAAAAAATCAACAACTTTAGTTTAAACGAGGTGACTACCTATCATGTCACTCAATTTTATTTCATGCGTTTCACGTAATAGTAAATACGTGAAGCGCAACAAATATTGACACATTTTAAGGATTTTCGCAAAATCCCAGAATTTATTTAAATTATCTTTTAAAATTTCAATATCTATAATTAAATTGAGTGACCCCATACCATACATATAATCACTTTTTTTGAGTAGATGTTATGTGATACGCGAACGGATGTTTACCCATTTTCAAATAATCTTCGAAAAAACTCAAAATCCAATTTATATTTTTTTTAAAATTCGACGCCTAGCGTGTAAGTGGATGGACCACCAACCCTGTCACCCAATGTTCTTTCATTCACTGTAGTCTTTATTCCGAGATGCTGGAACAAAAACGGACGCATTATAAAACGATTTTCGCAAAATCTCCAAATGCAATCCATGCATTTTAAAAAATTGGACGCTTACAGTTTAAATTGAGCGACCCCGTATCAATGTCACCCAATTTCATTTCATTCGTTTCTGCCATTTTTATGGGATGCACGAACATAAATGTACGTATAGAAATGTACGTATAGTACGTAAATGATATATGTACTTTCGAAGAAAAGCTTTTTATTATTATATTTCAATTTATTTGAATGAAAGAAAATACTTTCTAGAATTTTGATTCCAGATGCTTTTTGCAATAGTTCATTTGCTTAATGAACCGTTTTTCTAAATTGACCAGGCATTTTGTTTTAAGTGACTCCCCTGCTTGTTGCCTCCTGTGACGCCCTAATCACACCTCTTGTGGCTACAAGCAACGCCCTCGCTACTGCCGTTGGGGCCTCAATGGACGCCCTCCCTTTCGCACATTATTAAAAAAAGACATGTTAACGCAGTCCTTTCAGAATGAAAATAAACACAGGGAACTAACATCCGTATCTACGATCGCGTCATTTAAAGTTTAAAAAAATGTATACTCAACAATTTTCTAAAAAATTCCCTTAAGGCCCACCCACTGCTCTGTGTGGACGCCTTCGCTGGATAAAAATGCTCTCTGGTCAGAAAATGAATCGTAAGAAAAAAACTTGTAAAACGCATACAAGAAGAGGAAGTGCTGAAACCCCTCCCAAAATCTTAAATCATCGGCCTCTTTTGCAAAAGTTCAATGGTTTGTGGGTCAGTTCAACAACGAGTGGATCTGATCGGACAAGAAGTTCTAGTTTAACAGGACGCCCTGGCCACGCACCTGGTTAAAG
>JAWZYV010000123.1:0-21246 GCA_038373885.1 Cheiracanthium punctorium | reverse complement strand
GATATTCATTTTTGGACATTTGGGATCTTACTGGAAGTTTAATTATTGTAACTGTGCAACATATATACAGATCTCTTATAGAAATGGATATTATAGATGTTATTTACTCATTAGAGAGATCACACCTCAAATCTCTAATAGAGGGATCTATTTTATGTTATCTGGAGGATCATGGACTTCTAATAGATATACCCAATATCCAGCTCTAATGTATTAAATTAAAGATTGCCTGTGGACAAACTTGTGCTGTGTGGGGAAATGCGGCAAAAAGATTTATTTGTACAATACGAAGAATATTTTCAAGACAAGTGATATTGCAAGATACGTTTTAAATATATTTAATTTAAATTCAATAGCAATAAAGTTTTATAATTTGACAATATAATGCTTAAATATCAACTTTCTACTTTTTACCAATATTAATTTTTATTTCCAGTGTAACACTGAGTTACCAAAAAAAATAACCAAAAAAATTAAAAATGGTATAAAATTATGTTAATTAAAAAAGGTTAAAATTATTTTAAGTAACTACTTATCAATATTGGATACATGGGCGCCGGGAGGGGGGTGCAAGGGGGTGCACTTGCACCCCCCTGGAAATTTGAAAAAAGTATAATTAACCTGAAAATATAAGTAATTTGTTTTACCCTTAAGAGAGTAAAAAAAAAAAGAGCCTGAATGTGTGTGTGATGTTTTGAATTGTACGTGTAACTGTCGCATTAAATTAGCTGCTTACACCTGTGTTAATGGCTTATATTTCATCATTGTACATAAATTTTAAACTTTTGAGAACTCGTCCGCATTTTTATTTTGGTATAATGTTGGCGCACGCACATGAGCCCTCATAATGTACTGACCAACATCGTAGTAGTGTTGAAAGCCCCACGGTATCTGTCCGCAATTAGGAAAAAAATATTTTGAAAAAGTCTCGATAGTATTCGAGGTAGACGGGACGGTGCTTGTCTCGAACTATCGAAATCATTAAATTAATTAACAGATAAATGGAAATAAAGCAATTTTTATGATTTGAGTGCATATTTAAATGAAAAATGTTGTTACATATTATCACATACGATAAGCAATCGATACACGATGACTCGTTTCCACACAGCAGTATCGCGCCATTGCCAATTCAGCATGTCAACGCTGCACAGTATTGCAAGGGCGGCTCCAGGCTGAATTTTCGGAGGGGGCCATTGAACTTTTTAGATAGTCTATAAATTGTTTAGAATGCCAATTTAACGTGAGGAATCGTAAAGTATACAAATGTAAAGTTCAAAAACAAAAAGTTCGGAGGGGGCTATGGCCCCTATGGCCCCCTCGCTGGAGCCGCCCTTGCAGTATTGTCTATGAGGACATCTACAGAAAATATACACCCACTTTCTTTGGGCGAGGGATTTCTGATAGGACTTCAGGGTGCACCAAGTATTTGAATTTTTGTCCTGCAATTAAAAAAATCGCCTGTTTTATATGCGTTGGTCATTATTTGGGAGCTAAACTGATTTTTTCAATAATTGAGATGTATGAAAAACAAGAACAATCGAAACTCGAACTACGAGACTCTACTGTGAATATGATTAAATGCAATTATTTTAGGACTTAACGCCTAAAATTTAACATTTCTTTTTAACATTATAGAGTTAATTTTTCAGAGAATTAAACTAAAAAACTATTAGATGAAAATTTGTATTTTGAGTTTTTTGACATTGTGATTTTTAAACTATTAAGTGAAGGCATCACTGCGTCCTTTCGAAACTTGGGGTCTGTTTCAATATGTGGATCTCCTTGACAAGTGCCCTTAAAGCAAATCTGCACTTGGGGTATCTGTCATGGAAGGATGGGTTGCGTTGGGAAGAGGACTTTTTAAGGGTTTCTAACGCGTATTCACGTAACATGTAGATAAAACCGGCTAAAACTCAAAAGCATTAGATTGACAGCCGCGCGGCAGCCCAGAACTATTGACCTTCACATTTCAGTCATCTACCATTTTCAGTACTGAACATGCGGGAACCCCTAAGCCAAAAATTGCTATATACATCAATGCTAGAGAAATACATTTCGCTTTAGTTTTTCAGGGAAAATTCGTATGTTTAAATATAAAAAAATGTTATCAAAATTGCATATAATTTAAATAATTAAGTATTAGTATACTTAAAATGAGGTATTATTAATTAGGCCAAATTAATAGTTAAGATTTTTCATTTGCGAAAATATAACTATGACGATGTTTATTTCACATATTGATGCTACATTTTCAAGTCAAGATTCTTCTTCCTTCAAACGCCAAATAGTCTAATTTTTTATATGTATGTATACAGGGTGTCCCTGAAGGTAGTTAAATACATACAAAGAAGCATTTTTCTGCATTGCAACGTTTGGTCGGAAATGAAAAATGTAGAGAGTTTCAGCACGATAGGGCTCCAGCCTAGTTCGCAAATAATGTGCGTAATTACCATCTTTGACCCCCCGATCGATTGGACAAGTTGAACTAGTTGCTCGGTCAGCACGTTCATTAGATTAATCAAGTATCGAATTTTGCTTTTGGGGACACCTCAAGATACTCGTTAGAAGACTCCCGTTGACACAGATGAGGGCCTCATTGCAAAACTTTAGTAACCGCTGCAACCGTTCGTGGAACACCTGGCATCTTCGAAAGGGTACGCCAGTCACTTGATAGACAATACCAGCACATTTGAGCTTTTGCATTTGTTATATTTCCATCTACACTTTTTATTTTTAACCCCACGCTGCTAATCTGCTATACAAAAAATGCTTTATATGCATTTTATTCTTGTTTGGCCTATGAATTCAGGAACACCCTGTATATGTATATATATGTGTGTGTGTATATCCTGGGTGCACCCCCCTGGAAATGATCCTGCCGGCGCCCTTGATTGGATATATTTTGAATGTATATCCAACACTATAAATGCATTTTAAATATATCTGGGCCACACGCTAAGATTAACTTTATACGAATATTGATTTTTATTTTCAATTTTTTAAACAATATTGAGTTAATATTTAAAAATTTATCAGTTGTAAGACTACTACAAAAATATTTCCAATATACACCCAATATTTAGATTTTTTTTTGTATGTTAAATTCATCAGAAAAAAAATATTAACATTATTTTGAGAATTTATGAGACCTAAATTATAATTTTTACCAATAATGGAATTTTATTTACCAATATTGGAAATTGGGTTTATTCTCAAATCGTTCACTTACTACTTTCCAGTATTGGTTTTTGATATCATTGTTTTCACAATATTGAGTTAATATTTAAAAGTTTATTGGTAACGAGACTACTTCAGAAATATTCCCAATATATAATTAATATTTGAATACACTTCATATGTTAATTTGAATTTTACAAATAATGATAATAATATTTTGAGCATATATCAGGGCCAAACACTAATTTTTACCAATATTGGAAATAGTTTTTATTCTCAAAGTGTTCACATATTATGTAAATTTTGTTATTTAAAAGTAATTACTTAATAATATTGGAAATATTTCTAATATACACCCAATATTATTGATACATTTCAAATGTTTTAAGATTCAATAGTATTAAGATTGGTAAAATTTGCTTAGAAACGGGCAAAATATTAAATTTCTAATATTGGATTTTATTTTCAATTAATTCACAAGATCGGGTAAATGTTGATGCTGTACAAAAAGTAACTTTTAATATGTGACATATTTAAACAACAATAATAATAATCCATACTGTTATCAGATACATTCTTATATATAGATCGATATATAAAATAAATTATTTTAATTTCCCTAAAATAGTTAATAGCCAGAAGCAAGGCATATTCAAGGAATAAATCCAGGGCCGTACCCAGAAAAAAAAAATTGGCGAGGGACCAAACGGTAGAAAAGGCAGAATTTTTCACAAAATGAGGTCATTATTATTATTTTATTAACAAAAATCGATTTTTTTGAGGGGGGAGGGGGTCCGGGCCCCCTGGATACGGCCTTGAATAATCACCCTATAAAAAGTGACGGTCACTCTTAAAAATAGTCAAAGCTCACTCTTGATTAGAGCAGTCCACTCTTTAAGGGATGGCGTGCTGTCACCCTTTCCTAGAGTGAGGCACTCTTTCCCGGAGTGCGCTTTTGAATTCTCACTCCTAGTCCAGAGTCAGAAATGTCACTCTTCGGAATAGTGATTTCTCACTCTATGGAGGTTGGCTGATTTTTGTCACGAAGGTAGGGTGATATATCACTCCTCAGCACTGGTTTTTCACTCTTGATTATTAAGAGAGACTAATACGGAAATAAACATAATATAAACTTAAGAGCAGCACACGTTTTAAAACTTTCAGTACCGCAACACTCATGAAGCAATACTGCTTGCCAAAATCGAGACAAACGACTGATTTTGAAATCAATTTCGTAGTATAATTGTATTTTATTTTGAAGAATTTCCATATTTGGAAATATAGAACGGGTTTACTTAACACAAATTTTGTGTTAAGTAATCTGAAATGAAAGAAACAGATAGTTAAACATTACTTCACAGTTGCTAACATGCATGGAATACAAACACTTTATAGTCATTTTTGTAAATATTTCTTAAAATAACAAATAATTTAAAAATTTTGCTATTTTTTAACGCTAAAAATTCTCTTTACAAATGTGGTTATTTTCCTACATTAATGCTCTATATCGTATGCTATATTGATATAGAGCATTTCGAAGAATTAAAAATAAGTTTAAATTAATTTATACAAATGTAAATTTGAATTATTTTCATTGTTCATACTTTATAATTAAAAAAATTATTTAACTTCTGAATTTTTTTTAATCCTTTGTAATTTTATTTTAAAATTACAAAGCAAAAGCTAAATTAAATTATTGAAATAAATTCATTTGAATACATTATATAGACTCAGTGAAAGTGTGATATATTTGACAGTGTATTTCATAATTAAAAGCATTGCTTAAATGCGTAAATCTTCTTTAAAAAATAAAACGAAAGTAACTGTAATGGAATTTAAAAACAAGTCTTTAAAATTCCCAGCAGGGCGTCACTCAAAACTTGATATCATTATTTTTAAGACCCATATTTAAAATTCATAGAGCTATAAAGTAAAATGCTGCGTCACAAATTTTTAACCAGTTAAGGGTTTTTGCATGTGGATATTAATTACAACAAACCGTAGTATAAAAAAAGAATCCATTCATTCCCTTGCGAAGAACGGGGCATTCAGCTAGTTTCTTATATTCGGTTAGTTAATTAATTTTTTTTTTCATTTTCTTTATTTCTATAATTTTATGCACAGCTGCTGACCGTAGAAATAGAAGAAGCAGGAGATTATGTGTGTGTTTCAAAGATTCAAGGGAGAAAAAATGGAGATGTTAAATGTTAAGTAAGGAGGGGGGGGGGGAGCAGGGTTTTAAAGTATCTTTCTTAAAACCGACTAATCTATTTATTAATCCCTCTTCAATAGCTCTCTTGAGAACTTTATAGTAAGAGTTGGTTTCACAACAAAATTTAAAAACTGTTTAAAGAAAAAAAAAACTCATTTGAAAGTTAACAAGTAATATTTTGGTAAAATCAAGGCCGTAGCACCCCCCCCCCCCCAAAAAAAAAAAAAATTTAAAATTTTGTTACCAAAATAATAATTAAGTTTTTTTGTGAAAAATTCTGCCTTTTTCACCATTACGTCCCCCTCCAAAATTTTTGGACCCTTCCCGAATTTTTTTTCAGGGTACGGTGCTGCGTAAAAGACTTGTACTTATCGCAAATATGGAAGAATTTTAATTCTCGCTATAAAAGTTATCATAATGGCATGCAACAAACGAAAGTATGATTATTTTTCAGAAGGATTGGAAAAGATTGCATATTTAATCTGTGAGAAGCAATCAATATTTAAAATTCGCAAAAAGATTTTGGCAAACTAAGCAATCTTATAAAAAATATGAAGTAACTTTGATTACCGAGACAAACGTTGTTATAATGGCATGCAATGAAATAAAATATGATTAATCAGAACAGGATGGTAAAAGATAGCATATGAAAGCGGTGATATTGCAAATTCCCCAAAAGTGAAGCCATTTGCCTGAGCAAGATTTGCACAGTTACCAGAGTGAGGCACGAGGAGCCTGCTTCACGTGTCACTCCACAGGATGTAATAAAAGGGTTTACTTCAGAAACTATAATATTGTTTTATTCCGTCCACCCAAATATTACAGTTTTCTTTATTTTTATTGGTTTTTTTTTTTTTTGGCTTTTTTAATTTTTTTTTTTTTTTTGCTTTTTTATTTATTTTTTTTTTTTTTTAATATTATGCAACAGCCAGTGAAGCAGTGAAGGAAGAAGAACGTCACATTCAAGATAACTTAATAAGTCATACCTAACCTCGAAGATAACCTAATAAGTCAAATCTAATCTTAAAAATAACCTGATAAGTCATATCTAACCAAAAATAGCTTAATAAATAATATCTAAAGTAATTTCAAAAAGTAGAAAAATTAAAATCCGAATAATCTTATACTTACATAATGTAATCCTATAGATCCTATCCTAGATAAATTTGAATCTCATTCAAACAAAATTTCTTTAAAAGTGTAATTTTTCTTTAACAAAACCATGCATAAATCTTAAGCATAAAATCTTTTCTGAGGTCTGACCCATTCTCCTGAAAAAATAAGAAAAATTCCTATCCAATGAAATTAAACTTTGAAAATCTGTTTTTATAAAAATTACTTATTATTGGTAACAAACTGTGCTAACTTAACCTAAAATCTATTTTCACCTAAATAAAGTTTATATAAAAAGCTCATTTTTTTAAAATAAAAAACACCGAAGCTTGTAATCTTGTAGAACTTGAAGTCGACTGTCATGAAAAATTAAAGAAAACACCGATCTTGACTAAACTTAAACTTTCAGTAATTTTTTTCATTTGATTACATTTGGTAAGTAACTTAATGCTAACTTAACATATAAGCTATGTTTACCTAAATTAATTTAAGTATTTTCCTTTAAAAAGCTAATTTTTCTAATTGAATAAATCCACAGCAAGAAATCTTCTTGGATATTTTGAGATCCTTTTTCTTGAAAAGTTACGAAGAATACCTTACTTTTAATTGGAATTTAACTTTCAATAATTTTATCTACCGATTATATATGGTAGGTAACCTAATGCTTACTTAACCTAAAATCTAATTTAACCTAACATAAATTACAAATTCTTCTCAGAGGCATAAATTGTTTTTCTTCTTTGAAGAGTAGAGTCTACTCGTCGTCTTCATAGTTGCTGAGATCTTCAAACTTTATATTTACATAACTTTTAATTGGAATTTAACTTTCAATAATTTTATCTACCGATTATATATGGTAGGTAACCTAATGCTAACTTAACCTAAAATCTAATTTAACCTAACATAAATTACAAATTCTTCTCAGAGGCATAAATTCGTTTTCTTCTTTGAAGAGTTGAATCTACTCGTCGTCTTCATAGTCGCTTAGATCTTCGTATGGTACATCTCCACTGGGTAATCGTGGCATCAGGTCCTCAATCCCTTCAGAAACAGGCGTAGGAAGCTCGAGGAGCTTAAGTTCCAATCCTGTCCTTCCAGGACCGGGATATACATCCCTAACATGCAGGAGGAACTGGTAGAGACGATGACCATCAGTTTCACAAGGCTGGAGCCACTTCCTCCGATAAAAGTATAAGGCCATATTTGCATTAATAATCCTCTTGGTCTTGCGTGAAGGAAGAGACCTCTTCAGGTGCTTATTTTGATTCTCCAGTGAGTTGATAGTGTTGCCTTTATCTTCTTTAGAGACAAACTCGCCCTTCTTATGGTTCACAGACTTATGAACAGCATCGTTGAATAGTACTTCTACTCCGTGGTACTGCTTTGCTGAATCTGAACAGATAACACTGGTGTCTGGATGGCAGTACTTTGCCACCAATGGCCAGAGATCTCGTTTACTCTTCCCGTTGACTCGAAAAAACAATCCTTCCTTATCTTCCCTACAGTATATCCCAAATACTGCAATATTCATCTGCTCCGTGACACGTCCTTTCTTGTACTTCCTGTTGGTCAGGAAGGTTTCATCCAGTTCTATTGTCTTACCAAGCCCTCCAAACTGCCCCGAGAAATGTGAAGATATAACTTCAGAGACCTCTCGACAAAACGAGTAGTAGTCAATAACCGAATGTTTGGAAATTGGCTTCTCCCCGTTTTGTCGCCTTATAACATCGAGGTTACTCCAAAGTTGCACCACGCCGACTTTGGTGGCAAAGCCAAACATGATTATCAACACATCCCGCAAGGGCAGATGAACACCTTCAAAAAAAGTATTTTTTAAAGGCGTCATTGTCCCAGGACACTTTGAAGAACTGTGGCGACCTTTACACATCCATCTAAATCCTATTATTGCTGGCTTCTTGCTCTTCACCGACGACATCATACCCGAACACAGGGGGCAAGGCGGCGGTGGGTCAGACCTCCTAGGAATAAGACCTAAATCCTGAAATAATCTAAGGCAATTACTCTCATTAGAGGCTAAAAATAAAATATTAAGGAAACAAATATTCTGTAAGAGCTCATGCATATTTATGCTTGCTATTTATTAAGTAATCCTAATTAATAAATAAATAAATATAAAAAAGAATGAAAGAAAGGATGTATAAAGAAGCAAAATCAGCACATGGGCCTAATGCCTAATGCTTCTGGGAAAATGTTAGAAATAATCAGTAAGTCAAGTTGCCAAAAAAAAAAATATATATATATATATATATAAATATATATCTATATATACATGCATAATCTCTACCTTTCAAGTGCATAATATTTTGACTAGTACGCGTAGGTTTCGAAAATTAACGTCAGAACACGCGTTCAGACGCTTCAGCCAATCAGAAACAAGCCAATCACGCCGTTCGTTGGCGAGATTACTTGGAAACAGATTTGGCGATAAAGCGCTATAGTCCGCGTTTTCGGGCAACCTAAGACATTTGGCGATAAAGCGCCGTTGAAAAACTAGCAAAAACTATTGAAAACATATCAGGGAACAAAACGGTAAATAGCATGCAAGTACAGGAAAACATAAATAATTCGGATGAGCAAATTCGAAGAAACGTATATTGTTTAATTTGTGGAAGAAGACACTTCACTGTCAATTGCTGGAATCATCCAAAACATTTCAGATATCCTCACAGACGTTTCAATTCTCATTATGGGGTCAGAACTTTACAGGGTGATAGAAGCACTCGCTACAATAACACATCTAATTTCAACGGCAATTACAATTCTAATTCGAATCGATATATGCATTCAAGAGTTATACCCAGAAATAATGCTAGAAGTAATTCTGGGAATAGGTACAGAAATCATCCCTACAGGCGAAATTTAAACTATTAGCGGGTTCTTGCGAGTTCGAAAACTACAAGAGTAGTCATGCAAGAACCCAGAATTCACATGAGTATGCAGTAAAAGACAATAGAAACAAGAATACACAAACACTAGCAGACTTTACTCACACTAGAGAAACGAGAACGCAAGAAATTAATCAAAATAATAACAACAACTTATTTGTCATGTCATGCTCTTCCAACAATAATAATTTACCAATTATCAAATTAAAATTCGGTCAAAACTCTTTTGAGAGTCTTCTTGATACAGGTGCTAATTTAAGCTTAATTCAGCCAAGTGCTTTGGAAATAATCAAAGAAACATCTAAAGTTGATTATATATCTCGCTCAGTAAAAATTCACACTCTAGGAGACTCAACAATCCCATATTTATCCGCTGTCAATATTAAATTCAAAATAAAAAATAAATGGTTCCAGAATCAATTTTTTGTTACTCAACGCAATTGGAATTCTAAGTACAATATAATCTTAGGTTATGATTTTCTGCAAAGAAATAAAATATTGATTGATACAGCAAATAAAAAACTAATTATGGAAAATGAGCATTTTGAATTTGAAGACTCTTCTCCCACACTTATGCATGCCAATAATATAGAATCTACATCACAAAATAAATTCAACTCGCAAAAGAAAGGAAAGTTTCGAAAGAACGATTTCTCAGCCAGATCTGCACAAAATGTTACACTTAAAGCTAACTCTTCTCAAATAATAAAATTAATTATTCCTGATATTTTAAAAAGTGAGCTTCAACTTATTTTTACACCGAAACAAACCAAATTAAATTACATTGTTTCCGAATCATTACATGCTGTCAGTCAGAATAAGTATATTTACACTATAATAGAGAATCCCTCCAACTATCCAATTATTGTACGGAAAAATTCTAAACTAGGTTTTTTACAAGCTTTTGATGATACTTTTAAGGTAAATCCTTCTAATCAAGAACATTTACAGGTAAACAATTTAAATTTAACCGACATACTCCAATTAAGAAAAGAGGAATTAAAAGAAGATGATTTTGATTTGAAGCATTTAGCCGAAACAGACAGAAACGATTTAATAAGGATGCTTATGCAAAACTCCAGAGTTTTTTCAAAATCTTATAAAACCCTTGGTTCAACTGATGCTGTAATTCCAGAATTTAAACTTCTACATAACTTTCCAATACAAACTAAGCCGTATCCAATACCCAAAATAGCGAAGGACTTTGCTCAGAAAGAGATCAGTCAACTTTTGGAGGCAGGAATCATAGAAAACTCCACATCGAATTATAATTTTCCTATTATTTTTATAAGAAAAAAGCCATTGCTCAATAGTAATCAGAAAGAATTAAAGTTCCGAATGGTTGTTGACTATAGATTATTGAACTGCATTACGGAATCTTTCAAAATCTGTCTTCCAAAAATTTCGGATATTCTGCATAACATCTCAGGCAAAAACTATTACTGCGTGCTGGATTTAAAATCCGCATTTTTTCAAATTAAGCTTAAAGAATGTGACAAAGAGAAACTTGCATTTTGCTGTGAA
Source organism: Cheiracanthium punctorium (assembly GCA_038373885.1). Lineage (NCBI taxonomy): Eukaryota > Metazoa > Arthropoda > Arachnida > Araneae > Cheiracanthiidae > Cheiracanthium > Cheiracanthium punctorium. Next base: position 10,311 of record JAWZYV010000123.1, on the reverse strand, counting down.
CTTGGAAATTTTCAGCCCACTAGGTTATTCTTTGGCAGTAAAAATAGTTCTTCTTATTTCCATACCCTTATTTCGAAATGCATTAGTGATTTGAAAGGACCTAATGTTCAGTATTTTCTAGATGATATAATAATTGCTGCTGATACTTTAAATGATCTTAAAGTTCACCTACAACAAGTTTTTGATAGATTGGCTAAATTTAATTTAACACTGAATCCTCAAAAGTTACAACTCTGTAAATCAGAAATTACATACCTAGGTTTCAACATAAACAAACACGGTTTTTCACCCTCTGAAGCGAACATAAATAAAGTTAATAAATTTCCTGTCCCAAAAAACTTAAAACACACACAAACTTTCCTCGGTATGCTCAACTATTTTAGACACTTAATTTATAATTATGCAGAAATAGTGGAGCCTATAGTAAGACTCACTCGAAAAGATACACCATTTGTATGGAGTAAGGAATGTCAGGATGCTTTCGAAAAACTGCAGGACATTATCATTCACAAACCCACCTTAAAAAATATAGATGATTCAAAAGAATTATATTTAGTTTGTGATGCGTCCAAAATTTCAATTTGCGGAATATTGATGCAAAAGATAAATGATCAATTCTTCCCTATTGAATTTTTTTCGAGGCAACTTTCCCCATGCTGAGGCTAGGTATCCTTCAATAAGAAGAGAACTTTTTGCTATCTTTTCTTCATGCAAACATTTCTATGAGCAACTATATGGCAAAAAATTTACTATTTTAACAGATGCCAAACCATTGACTTATCATCTTCAGTTGGATAAACAACCTGATATAGTAGCTAGATGGTTACTTTACATGCAACAATTTGACTATGAAATGAAACATATACCTGGTTTTAATAACCCAGCTGATTTTCTATCAAGAATGACCCAAGACGATTTTCAAGTTAACAATTTAAATATTTTTGTAACTGATAACAACATAAGCCAAAGTAATATCGTGGATAAACAGAAAGAGGATGAAGAAATAAAATCAATTATACAGAAAATTAATAATAATGATCCTAAAACGAAAGAACAATATTTTATTGACTCTTACTCACAGTTGGTTATGGTTAAAATTAAACCCTCTCTTAAAGCTAGAAAAAACAAGTCCCTAATTAACAGAATTCTTATTCCCAAATCATTGATAAAAAATTGCTTACAACTAGCTCACACTCCTCATTTTGGAACCTCAAAAACGTATGAAAGTTTGAAACAAAAATTTTTTTGGAAAGGAATGTATTTAGACACAAAAAACTTTTGCGATAATTGTAGTAAATGCCTAGAAAATAAATCTAAGTATAAAAAGACTAAGTATGACCTTATTCCTAAAAGTCATCTCGCTCCAGGTGAATTTATAGCCATTGATATTGTCGGGAAATTACCTAGATCAATTGATGGCAAATTTTACGTCCTAACAATAATTGATCACTATTCTAGATATTTAGAAGCTATCCCATTGAGTAACATTACATCGGCAAATATTATTAAACATCTTAATGAATACTTCTCTAGATTTGGTATTCCTAAAATCTTACTGTCTGACAACGGGACTAATTTTTGCTCTCATGAGTTTGAAGACTTCCTCAAAAAACTAAATATTGAACACAGAAAATCATCTATTTACTACCCACAATCTAACGGGACCATTGAAAGAGCCCATCGCTGCCTGAAAGAATGTATAGCTGCAATTTCAGACAGAATTTTTGATTGGTCATACAACTTACTAATTTTCAAACTTCACTACAACAATACAAAACACATTGTCACACAATACACACCTGCAGAAATATTCTTTGGTAGAAAATTAAATCTACCATTAAATGCTTTCGATGATCCTCAATATACACTTGAATTTAAAGATTATGTTGAAAAGGTTAAATTAATAGCTGAAGAGATGAAAAATGATATAGAGGAAAATGAGAAGGAGTATTTCAAGATATATAACAAATACACAAAGGGTAGAAATAAACCGAGTATCAAATTAGGTGATAAGGTATATTTAGAAGAGTTTAATGAACCAGGAGCATTACAAAAGAAATATAATGGGCCCTGGGAAATAAAGAAAATACTAAGAAACGATAATTTCATTCTAGAGAAAATGGAAGATGATGCACCTAGGGAAAGAAAGGTACACGTCAGTAAGATTTTTGTACAAAGGTCTCTCAGACCAAATATCAGAAATGATGAACTTTCTTCGTAGGCAGATTCAAAAACAGTTCTTTCTGAAATTAGATAATAATTTAACAGTCGTACTCAAAATCTTTAAAATTTTTAAGACATCTCAAAAAAAAAAAAAAAAAAGTGGAGGTTATGTTTAACAATTTCGTAGTTTAAGTGTCGTAAACTCATGGCGCCTTAAGTTTCAATTACACGTCTAACTGTGTACGGCGGGTCCTACAGCTGGAGAACTTCAGAATTGTTTTAAAAAAAAAAAAAAAAAAAAATCTAATTTCATAGACTGTTAATTTGACCTGTGGTGCTTTTGTAAAATTTGATAATTCCCAATGACATATTGCAAAAAGAAATTTGAAAATAAAATGATGTTAATAAGTGAATGAGAAATGATAATGAGAAAATTTAAGAATTTGAATAAATTAAGAATAAATAAATTTAAGTGGATTTTTGAAAGTTAATAAATGATAAGAGAAACTGAGAGCAGACAAGAAACATTTGATCGTGTGTTCTAAAGTAAAAATATGAATTTGTTATGTGTTTTAAAGAAAGATTGTGTCGTAATCTGTAATATATATGGTCTTATATTAAATGTTATGGTATATGTATTGAATATTATATATTGAATATTATTACATTGTGTGCTACATTGTTTGTTATATTAGCGTTATTCTATATTTGCATATGATTACTGGTAATCTGTATAGTATTATTAGGTGATTTTTTTCTATTATTTTTTTGTGCATAATTTGATATCTTAGTCAAAAATCATACGTGTTGGTGGCAACAAACAGTAAATCCTTTTTTATAGAAACATCATGTGCTTGTGATATTCTACGAATGGCTTGATAATGGTAATTTTTTTTCTCGTCGGAGGGAGGTGATGTTATGCGAAGGCATAACATTTTTCAATCATGCTCTGGAAAAAGTACAAGTATATGCGAAGTTTTTAAGATTCTTCAAGTATGAAACACATTTTTTCCCCCCCAAGTTCCCAGAGTTCTTTCACCGGGACCGCACAGACATCGAATTTTCAGAGAAGGGATCTTCAGACCACACTGGGTGATATCATATTTCTGTAAACAACGTAACTGCGATGCAAGGATAATCTTTTCGCCAGACACAGACGGTTTCGCAGGGATAATCTTTTCGCCAGACACAGTCAAAAAACTCATAATTTTCAGGTTTACAAGGAAAAGGGAACCCCCATGTGAATTTTTATCTCTATTGGCTACAATTGAAAATATGCAGTGGATACTGTGACTTTGTGCCAAAAACATAAGAATTAGCCAAATTGGCGTAAGTCAAGCTACAGAACTTCGGTAACGGTTTTTGTCAGTTGCATTTGAAATTTCAGAAAAGCAAGCCAGGCCTCTCGGAAGATTGAAGGGTTTGAGACCTCTGTCTCACTCTCCTGAAATCGACCGATGCCTCCGGCTGGATGTTTTCGTCGCTGTTTGAAGAAATTAATGCCTGCCACTCGGAAATCCCTCCTGATGAACATTTTGAAAATTCTTTCATCTAAGTTATAAGAATTTCGTTGATAGTAATCATTTCGTCTGAGATCAACTGTTCCGCAGATACATCTATTCCCTCGTTTAGGAAATATCGCCTGTTCCTGCTGATGAAGATTTTGAAAATTCTTTCGTCTAAAGAATTTCGTTGATTACAAAAATCATTTCTTATAAGATCGAACTGTTCCAGCTGATGAAGAATTTTGTGGTGCACCAACTGTAGACGAAATCAAAGTTAGAGAAATGAACTATCAGAAGAACGCTGGAAGAACGCTAGGCCATCGCAATATCGTGAACTATGAACTATGAGAGGAACGCTAAATTATCGCAATTTCGTGGACTTGGCGATAGTATATAAAATATCACAGACTTTGTGAGACACCGTAATATTGTGGACTGAGTGACAATGTATAGCGAAATTAGTGAAACTTTAGAATTATGAACTTCGAAAATTTGTAAAAGTGATGCGGGAAAAATTGTGAACTCGAGAGGTGTTACTACATCTGCCCCAACATGGTATGATAAATTTATTTTTACCCTATTATGTATATAAAAAGTATTTTAGTGTTTTTGAAATAATTTTTAAGTAGATTGTATTGGTATAAGTAATGTTTAAATGATTATAGTACGAAAGGGATTTAATCGTTTGAAGAATTTTCTAGATAAATACTTTCATAAGTAAAAATACTTTTTGAAATAAATTTGTTAATATTCAAAATTGAAGGGTACCCGATATTTTAGTATAGTTCTCTGAAATAATTGATCATAAAGTATTAATTATTATTGAATGACATATTTAGGATGTGTTGATAAACTGTATGTGCAATGAATATAATATACAAATAAATAAAGACATGTCTGAAAAAATAGAGTTATTATTTGAGTAAACTAAATTTCAGGATTTAGCGGTATCCTTATGTGGATACATTTCAGGTAAGATTTAATATTTCTCTCATATGCACAGCGCAAAATTTGTACTAACCATTATAATGATCATTGGCTCCCCTTATAAATAAATCTTAACAATATCCTCCCCCACTAAATTATAACAAATAATAAAAATTATAACACAAGGCCTGGTCAATCGCAGTTCAGAAATAATGTGTGAAGTAAGTAAATCGCTAATAAAATAACTAACAAACAAAAACGTTAAAGTAATAACCTTTTATTAGCACTTCGAAATTAATAAATATTTTCTCAGAAAATTTATATACACTTTTCTCTGTTATCTGACGTATACATGGTATACAATACATAAAAATTTCTCAGTAACCTCTCGTAAATTGCATCATGAGTATTCTTCGTTGTTAGTTTTCACTTCTCTCATAGCCGTGATGCTTTCCATGGATGTAAATTGTGCTAAAATGAAAAGAAATTATGTATCAAACCATGTACAAAAGAAGTTATTTATAAAGTCAGAAAAGCTCGCTTCAGAAAAGACTTTTATGGTTACTTTGTTCACATTAAAATTCCTTATCAATAAGCGCTTAAAACTGTTTGCCTCACCGGTGGCCGAGCACTTAGAGCTCTGAACTGGGAGACAGAAGGTGCCTGGTTCAAAACAAGGTCGCGTTCGAGAACCTAACCGTTCGGAGTTTTCCTCGAAACTTAGCGTAAATTCAGGTTAGACCCCCTTAGAAGACCCCCACGGAGGGCACCGTGTGTTGTCCACTTGACGGGGATTTATAAGCGGGTTTTTCGGAAGGAAGCACACGAATTACAAAACAAACAAAATTAAAACTATTCCAGCATGCAAGCTCGCTTACGAGTCGTTTTCAAAATGTTTTTACGATTTCTGTTCAAAACGGAGTTATAATTTGTCTAATTTGTCCTTCTTTAACTTTTAATTATTACTGGTTAGTCTTATTCAAATGTTGGTTAATAATTAGGTTGTAACGAAAGTTTTCCGCCATATCTGCCTGAAAAACTAACTTCTAACTCCTTAGATAACTGTTTTCGAACTTTCGGTACCAAACCTGCACAGTGTCACATGATACAACATTAGTACTTAAAGCTGTACTCATAATTCGTTGATATTATGTAGCTGACTTTTTGCAACACAACGAAAGTAAATGATGGTTCTAATCCTCTAGAGTGATAGTTCCATTTGAGACACCTTATACTTAATGATAACTATATTTTTTACAGATTTCACAACACAGTGTTATAAAGTAAACCTCTTTCTTTCAAATGCCAAAAATCGTTCGACAAAATATGGGCAAATACGCCAACGAGAACTGTGTGCTGACGATGTTTGCGGTGGCGGGAAACTTTCGTTACAACCTAATATTATTAGCTAACTACATGATTTCCGTTCAAACACTTCTAACGTGTCTAGGACCTTTTTCATTCTAAGCTCTTCTCATACTGTTACAAAATGACAGTGATTTATCTGCGTTTATACAGCCCATCTAGTAGTGAATTCCTCAAGTCAGTAGACGATATTTTATAAGATATTACATATATCTTTGCCAAAATGAGGTACTAAATTTACGGTTAAGATAGAACTTCCTTGATAAATAAGGTTCGTGGTTTAATTTTGTTTTAAGGTTCGTGGTTCTATTCCTTCAATTTATTGCTTTAAATTTAATAATACTTATTTTTATATGCGCCAGGATGTTTTAGCAACAGTGTAATATAAAGTTCCTTTAAAAAATTGCATTAAGTAGTAATAAATCTAAATGAAATTTTATTTAACAAAAATTTTTAAATATTTGTGAATTACTTACTGTACACCAAAGGCAAGGAGCCCTAATGAAAATATGATGCTTAACACTGGATCTAAATACCAAATATCTTTGTTCTTCAAGTATGCAACATTCCCTATTATGATTGTCATAGCAAACAGTGCACTTAATATAGAATTTAGAGCTGGAAAAAAAAAATGAAAATTAGATGGATAATCATATTATTTCTGAGAATTTAAGGCTGTCAGTCATCATCTTGGACAGCATTTCAAAAATCTAATCATGATTCATGAATAAATGTAAAATAATATTTTGGTTTCGTTGAAATTTCGCCAATACTGCAGCTTGGCTACGAGTTGGCGTCAAAGTGCCACAAACTGTCTGTGCTGTTCAGCATTTTAAGCAAACAATCAAATTTTAAAATGAAAAATACTTTTTATTGATGATTATTGTTATCCGTGTGAAAAACGGAAGAAATGGTGTTACGTACAAAGAAAATGTACGTAAAAGTATAAATCTGGAAAAGAAAGAAAGGGGGGTAGGGAGGAAAAAAGGAACAAAATACGAAAATATGTAAAATCTGGCAATCCTAATTGTACCTGCACTGCACTGTCTTATGATTTCGTGGTTAATTTGTCAATTTTTCGCTGCATTAATTAATCAGTACCGAATATGAAATTTCTTTGGGAAGGGATATTTTAAATATTTCACCTAAACAAAATGCGCATTAAAGCAAAATGTTACCTTTAGACAAAATGTTTCTTGAGACTACCCCTCCCCTGGATCCGCCACTGGTTGTAGTGCATTATTCTAACTTTGCAAATTCTAGCTGTTGTATATGGTCGCACGTTGAAGTTCTGTAGAAAACGATGTATTTTTAAGAATTGATATTAACAGCATTGAGTCAATAGTACAAGTATAAATTGCAAATGAATCATCATGAAAATAATCTGAAGTAGCTTTTCAGTTGCTGGGTGATTAGAATTTTACATATTAGGCACTGGCTTTCGTAAATGCTCTGTTTTTTGGAAGCTTAAACGTTTCCGTTAAGAGCCGTCATGCAGTAGTGTATATAGGTTTCCATTTTGGGGTTAAGGAGGGGGGGCGATCAGGTGTTTTAAACATTGTTACTAGTAATGTTTGTGTAAATGTTTTTATATAACTGTTTTTTAATACTTTCGGATTTTCGGAGGCCTTAAATAAGCCCCTACTGTCATGTATTTGGGCCCCAAAGAAACAGTGATTAGAATATATACTTTAGTCTTTTATAGGCTTTAGCCTGTTCTTTCTCATCGTTAAGAAATCGTAACGGCAGTGTTTCTAATTCTTAGTGCAACGTTGTTTCCTAAAACGGATATTTAACGCTTCAGATGTGGTATAGTGCATAGGCTGAAACGCAGCAAAGCATTCAAAGAACCGAAGCCGGGAAGCAACGACGGGCCCAAAGGCAGTAATTCACAGATGGAGAGTGTCAAGAAGGAGTATTGTCAACTATATTTTAAATTTTTTTTAAAGCTACTGTCCTAAGAAGTGAAATTTTTTTTTCAACTCCTCGTTTGTGAAAATCCCGTAATTTAGGGTACGGGGAAGGAGGTTATGGGAAATTAAATCATAAGAGGCAAGCAAAAATTTTGGCTTCCATTTGTTCAATACACTTAAGGTGTGTTTAGACAGCGGGTTTTTCAGGCAATCTGAACCTACTATCAGACACTAAGTCAAATTTGTTTGGTTTAATTCTATTCTTTTGCTCCATCACATAATTGCAATTTGTTTGTTAAAATGAAAATGACTATTCCCTAAGTAAAGGGAGGAAAAAGGAGCTAAAAAGTTTTTATTCTTAATTGTATATGTATTTTATGGGTGTTTATGTGCGTGTATATGTGGACATACATCAGATACGTTGAAATTCCCGGACGAGTGGATACGATTGGACGTGAATTTTAGCAGAGGTCATACTTAACATTTCTCGGCCACCCTGGTTATCTGATCTGTCTGTGTGATTACACTTTGTGGGGAAGACTCAAGTCTAAGTTGTATTGCAACAACCCTCATAGTCTTCAAGAACTGCAGTAGAACATTTCTGATGAGATTGCAGCAATTCCAGAAGTCTAGCTTCAATCTGCCTTCAGCAACTTGCTGACCAAGTGCCAAGAGATTAACGGTGGTCATCTCTTAGCACTTTTGGTCATTTTCAACATTTGCCGTAGGCAACTTAGCGAACTATGTAGAATGTCCTTTCCTTTGCTGTGTATCTTTGTAACCCGGAGCTCCCTTATCAGTGCCATTTTTATTGGCTGTATGTGCGTGCAGGTAACTAAGTTCCCATCATTCAATACTTCGAGAAACTTTAAGGCTACGTGTCACATTGGAAACTAGCATTTTATTCAAATAAATTGTGAAACTAAAGGTATATTTTCTATTTAAATCATTTTAAAATAAAGTGACTTAGTCATAAAAACACATAGAAATGATTAAAAAGTAATGAATAATTTCAGTTAAGCCCCCCCCCCTTTATTAGGTAGATCAAATTTGAAAATTCGTAGTTGCTTTCGTACATACAATATTGCAAAACATAATTGAGAAAGAATTACAATTAAAGGCGTGAAAAGAGATAGAGATCTGATAAATCCGCCGGGTAAAACTGGCTTTAACAGATGCTTAAGCAGTTTTAGCAGGAGCTTAATTAACAGGATTCAATGACTATTTTATAAAACAACGGATTAATAAATCATAATTTCTCTTACCATCCAAAAATAAGGGCTTACTGTCCATCTTCCTGCTTAACCAAAACTTCGCCATGCCCAACAAAATGCAAGCGATAAGTCCCACTCCAGCGAGGACAATAAGAATATCGTACTTAATAAAAGAGAAAGAAAGAATTAAACATACTGGAGATATTAAGAAACAGTAAGTTTATTAAAGTTATTCTGTGGTATATTTTTGAAGGAAAATTGATTATTTACCACTTAACCCTTTGAGGAGCAACCCTTTCCCAAAGAAGAGAAAAGGGCAGCCGTTGCCATCGCTCGACTTAACTACCAGCAAGAGGGCGGACGATCGAAACTTTCATCGCGTGCCACAGATCGAGAGACTCTTTTTTGACGCAGCTGGCTGTGCGGCACAGCCAGCTGCCGGGTCTCTAGATCTGTGGCACGCGGTGAACGTTTCGATCGTCCGCCCTCTTGCTGGTAGTTAAGTCGAGCGATGGCAACGGCTGCCCTTTTTTCAGCATGGGGCCATCTATCCAGCTGGTCTCGCATTCTTCCATTTTTCAGCAGATATCAGTGCTGTTGAAAAGAATCGGGACAATTTTTTTTATGGGAAAGGACGCGCTAAAAAGTAAAGGATTCTCGTGGAACTATATCAACCGCGACTATTTTTATAGAAATCAAATATATTCTTCTCGACTGGCAACAGTCAAAACGTCAGAGTTGGGTGTTCCCAGAGCGGGAACACTGCGCGTTAAAGGGTTAAGTTGTGTGCTATCAGGACATAGGTTTTGCATAGGTTAAAGGTAATTCTTAGTCTTCAGTCTGTATACTTAAAGCGACTGTCGACTGTCACAAAATTCAATATACCTTAATCGAAGTTTTCGGAGAGAATTCGTAGAATCCTTTCTTTTTATATTAAATGAATTCCCAGTATGATTCTCTTATTCAGACTTAATATATACAGGGTGTACCAAAAACACTGACGTAGATTTTTATTCCTTAAATATGGAGCCTAGACATACACAATAAATTACAAAGTTACGCAAAAAAAGATATAGAATTTTTACGGTATCGATTAAAATTTTCTGGGGACTAAATCCAAATAAATACAAAGTTAAAATTTTTTAGCCCTGGTACTAAAAATTTCTCATTCAGTAAAATGTCCCCCGTACATCAATACATCATCGGTGATAAATAAAATTTCAG
>JAWZYV010000122.1:0-20732 GCA_038373885.1 Cheiracanthium punctorium | reverse complement strand
ATATAAAATTCTTTCAATTTTCATATCTTCCACTTTACGACCAGAAGTTACGTCTGAGAGATCTTCATTTTCATCAATCGGTCCAAAAATCGCAAAAAGCTAGGATACGAACTGAAAACCAATCACGGCTACTGCGCAAATGTTAATTGTGAGCGTGTTTTTCTGAAATGGCAAGTACTTCTTTTGAAATTTGCTCTCAATCGCTGTACTGAAGCAGGTATTGCCTTTCGTTTGCTGAAAAAGAGGTACCAAAGTACCTGGTGGCTGAGCAAATACACGATGAAGGAGCTATCTGAGAGAATGCTCCGTCGTTCGAAAACTCATATAATTCCAAGAACGATGTGGCATGAAGAACATGCATAAAATGATTAAGGATAAGCATTTTAGGAGCAGCAAACGGTTGACTTCAGCAATGTTGCTCCCTAACGCAGCTACAATTGATCAGTGAAATCGGTTATTTATCCTCATGGTAAGATGAAGTTATTAAACGCACTTTACGTATTATTTTTTGTCAAAAGGTCATTTTAGAACGTGCTCTGTACAGCTATAGAACGATTACTTTTTTTTGTGAATATGGTACATGCTCTTTGAAAATCTCATTGGTTAAATTTAAGAGTTTTACCATAGCTATGTAAGAACTGCTGGAATTTTGTTGTCTTCCTAACGTAGCTACAATTAACCAGAGTAATCGGTCATTTATCCTCATGGTGAAATGAAGTTATTAAACGCACTTAACGTATTATTTTTTGTCAAAAGGTCATTTTAACACGTGCTCTGTACCGCTATAGAACGACTACTTTTGATGTGAATATGGTACATGCTCTTTGAAATTTCTTTGGTTAAATTTAAGAGCTAGTTTTTCCATTGCTATGTAAGAACTGCTGAAATTTTGCTGTCTTCCTCGCGGTGATATAATTGTTCTCCGAAGATTTATCTATCAAACTTTTGAAGAAATTTTCGAAGTCTAAGCCGTAATAATCTTTTTCAAAAAGATTTATTTCATTATACATCTTACGTTAGGAACTTTCATAAATTTACTTTGCGTTGAATTATCTCAAATTTACTGTAACCAAGTCCATGGATTAATGTAAAATATTTGATATAACTAGTAGCAGAGTGTAGAACAAGATTTCGAAATATGCTGTCTAGATTTTCAACATAATTTGATGCATTTTTTCTTAATATTAAACACTGAACTGAAGCATACTCGGATATTAGTTTTTCTAGGTGGCAGGAAGTCTCAAAAGTAACCTAGATTTAATACATCACAAAAGATGAATTGAAAATGCATTAATATGATGAAATATATAAGAGGACTGAATTTTTCAAAAAAAAGGGGGGGACAAATAATAGCACGCCAAAAAATAAAATACAGAAAAAATAATGATGCATAAATAGAACTTTGTATTTATTTCTTTAGAAAACAATTAATATAACACCTTGGTAAACATTCACGTTCATCTCTCATTATTAAATACTCAAACTATTGATTTTTTACTTTTTTTTTAACTATACATAGGACGATGGGACTGGTTCATGGAACAAGAATTTAATTAATTTTTAACACCACTTATAGCGAAGTGCGAATTGGCTATGTAGCAATTTCTTTGTAAGTGCAAACAAAATAAGTCTCAGATTACTGTCTAAGGGGGCGATGACTAAAAGCAATTATTTAATGTCGTGTTTGTCATAATTTCATGCAATTTATCTATGGCATCACGTCGAGACACTCAGATATTAGGGTTGTGGGTTTTTCCAGGTAAAATTTTGAAACAAAACTTTTTTTCTAACCCTTTTCTAATTCTTTCATAAGGTATGATAAAATTAAATTCTGATTCACTAGAGGCTGTAAGTAAACAAGACTTGAGTATTTTCATCATCTTTGGATGAGATATATTTCTTAGTTTTCCCTTTATAACAAGAAAACTATAATTAAAATTAAATAATTAATAAAGCATAGAAATAATGATTCATAAGTTTTTAATCTGTACACAACAAAAAAGTTAAAATATAATAATCCTGTAACAACTATTGGGCAGGGTGTTCCCAAAAGTTGGTAATTCTTGATCTACTAGGTATAAGGGGAAGTGTAAATTGAAAAAATATACAGGACAAACCAGGAAAAAAGAGAATGTAAAAAAAAAAAAAAAAAATTCTTCGTTAATTTTCAAAAGATTGCACTTCTTAAATGTATATACAACCCCCGAAAAGAAAAACTCCCGTTAGTAAAATGTGCTCCATACACTAATGAGATGATATGCAAAATTTCAGCCTTTCATTATACAAAGTCTCAGAAATATCTATAATCATATATAATCGGGTGCTATACATGAATGCGAACGTAAACATTAATTCCTAGAGTGGAAAAAATATTTTCTGACGTATTTCTATACGACCCCTAAATTGCAATCAGCGGACGTAATTTTTTTCTCTTCACGAAACATTGAAAAGTATTTTAAGTCAGATTATATTTATCTAAATACCTATGACATATATTTTAGGGTATAATTTTCTAATTTCATGCATCACCTCATTAGTGTATGGGGCACACTTTATCGACTAAGATTTTTTTTTGTATGGGGGTCATATACAAATTGAAAAAGTGTAAATTTTTGAAAATTAAAGGAAGGAATTTTTTCTTCGAGCAGTCTTTTTCCCGCTTTATTAAAAAAAATATTTAAAAAAATATTTTGAGCTTTTATTCTGAACATTTTTTTTTCTAATTAACAAAGTGCACTTTAATTATTGATCGATTAAAATTTAAGGTTGCATATCATTTACAAATTTTCACAATCGTATACTGAAATCTATTAATGGAATGTTTCTTTCTTTTTTTTTTTTTTTTGTCAAATAATAAAATCCACATTTTAGCCTTCGTTAAAAGTTAAACGAAAAAGAAATATTAATTAAGAAATGTTACGAATTTTATAGTAGAACAACATTTTTAATTTAGTTAGCTAAGTCATGAAATTTTGGACGTCATTACAAGTTTTTTTTCTCCTTTGGGGGGGGGGCGGGAGTTATAGCTATGTATGTATTGAATAATTCTGCTGTAAAAGAAAGCCTCAATTAAAATTAAAGGACAAGTATATCGTGTAGGAGTCTAAAAGTTCGTTGCATTTGCTATGGGTGAGAAGACCATGCATGTGCAACTGAGAGAAAATCGAAAAGACTGTTGCCAGAAATAGGAAGGAAAAATTACAAAATGACTGCAGTAGCGTTAAGAATCTGAGAAGTTTTAAAACTCCTGTAAAATAATTCCTGTTTGTTTCATAACATGTATTTTCATTTTCCTAAACTAAAAAATCTAAAAAATAGAAGTTTTCATTTCATTGTTGAATTTGCAATTATTTTTTAATTTTAAATTGTAATCGTAACCGAATTTGACATCATTTTGACGTCACGAAATTCAAATTGTATCACAAACTGAGTGAGAGTAACGCGCTTTACGGGAAAATTACTTCACTAGGATTTATTTTTACGACAGCATTTTCGCATTTCTGTTAGTGAAAATAAGAATAATTCCCTTGAAAAGAAAGTAAAGTAGGGATTGTAATCCGGAAGATCCGGCATCATTAGACGTCTACCGGATCTAGTACCAGTTTACTCGGATCCGATTAATAAAGGAAATGGCTACATATGAAACTAAAAAAGGAAATGACGACATATGAAAATGAAGGAGTGAAAGGACTATACTTGTCTTACATCCATGACTATTTGTTAACAATAAAACTGATATGTGTAGAAGCTGAAAGGGCCTTTCCAGAAGCTGGCTATATTTGTAACTCTCTAAGAAGTCGTTTTGCAGATGACAAGATTAAAACTATTTTTCCTACGATCCTTTCCTACGATCGTTATATTCAAAATAATTATTTAAACTAAGTTTATTGAGAAAAACTGCCTGCATTACTATAAGACTGCTTAGCGTGGCGAAATTACATAATTATTGCGAACTCAGTTGTCAGATTTATATAACATAAAAAAATTTACATAATGTAATGTAAATTACAAGATAATTTTCAATGATGTCATTTTCGATCTATTTTAAGACTGAAATTAAACTATTATTACTAAATATATTATATTGATAAATATAAATATAATATTTATAATGAAATATAACTGTAAATATATTATTAAATAGTATATAATAACTCAAATACTACTTCATTGTTATCCATTGTTTTGCTTTGATTAAAAATAAATTTTTGCTATTATACTTAGGTTGCCTTTTATGTTTTTACAAACGAGCAATAGGAGGCGCTACAGAAACCTGTCTTCAGGATATTCGTAAAATTCACATTTTTTTTTTTAAATCTTGGAATCCGTGGCATTATAGAAATGGCTTGCGTATTTTGTTTACACGAGTGATCTAAAGAAGCCAGTGAATGAAAATAAATGGAAATAACTCGTGAAGGTTTTGGTTGGATGATTTTTTATGATTTTAAGAAAGGCCTCACTCGACAAGACTGATTAGTATCACTTCGTGAAACTTTTGGCAATGAAGCACCATCATTAAAGACAGTTTACAATTGGTTTGCAGAATTTCATCGTGGTCGTGCTTCAGTCAATGATGAATCTCGTGAAGAAGCACCAAAATCGGTAGTGATTCCAGATAATATCTATGGCAATGCGCAAGGTTATGGAAGAATATTGGCATGTCACATATGAGATAGAAGCATCCCTTGGCATGTCACAGACTGCAATACATTCGATTTTGCACGAACATTTAGCTGTTAAAAGGATTTGTTGCAGATGGATTAGGCACAATGTGATAGAAGTTAAGAAAGAGGTTCGTGCAAACTGGCGTAAGGAAATGCTTAAAAAATTCAAATTGGGAGCTGTTAAATCCGTATATCTCATCGTTACAGGCGACGAAAGTTGGATACATTCCTATGAGCCGGAAACTAAACAACAATACATTATTTGGATCAGTGGTGGCTCGTCATTAAGGGCCAGAGGGGTCTGGCCCCACCGACTAAATCGAAGTATCTTCCTATTATGTACGACAGTTCTTTCAATAATTTACCTTCATTTAAAAAATGCACGTATTTTAATACTATCCATTAAAAAAAGCACTTAAAAAAAGCGATAGTTATACGATTTTCCCCCTATCTAAGCCATGCATGGGCCATGGGCTGGCTTGCCCTAAATTTGGCGTAATTTGTCCGTTCACCGGGTTGACATATTTGGCATTGAGCCAAAAGCCATATTGACGCGGAATTAACTTGGCTTCCAAACGGCTTATTTGTCGCTGTCTTCGGGCCCTCGCATTATGATCTACACGACTGTACGGGGAAATTTCGGCAATCGGTAGCTATTAGCGAAATTTTCCGCTTAGGAGGATATCATTTTTCATGCGCGCGATCATATTTTTGCTGTGCAGTCAGATTTTTTCTGTTTTGTTTTCTTGATTTACGTAAAGCGATGTACAAATGTCTTTTTCATGTATGTTGATATTGATTTTAAAATAAATAAATCATCTAAAAATTATGAACAAGCAACTATAAACATAAATATTTAATAATTAAATGTGCCTTTTTGTTTAGTAATAAAGTAAACTTTTCAATTTAACATAGTTAGGTAAAAAATAGCAGGAGTTGTATAGTAATTTTGATAATCATTTATCATTTGAGAAATTTGAAATACTTATGTTTTATGCACGTGGGGATAGGTTGGTCTATTTGTATATATACTTTCGCGATTTTAATGGGCACAATTTTTTTTCGGGCCCCACCACTGAAACAGGTCACGAGCCGCCACTGATTTGGATGTTTCCAGATGAACCGAATTCTGCGAAAGTTGTTTGTTCATCAAGCACTTCCAAGATAATGCTTGCTTGTTTCTTCGGCTTTACAGGACATATCGCAACCATTCCTTTAGAAGATCGAAAAACTGTTAACGCTAAATGGTAAACAGGAATTTGTTTGCCAAAAGACATCAACGAAATCAGGAAAAACAACAAAAATCGAAGAACGCCAGCTCCCACACAGCACGTGAAACAATTGATTATTCGAAGGATAAAAATATCAAATGAATAAATCATTACCTATGTTCTCCTGATTTGTCACTAAACGACTTTTTCTTGTTCCCTTAAGTCAAAGAAAAAATACATGGCCAGCGATTTTCACCACCTAAGGAAGCTGTTGATACCTTCCACAACCAGGTTTTGAGATATCAACTTTGGAGTGGAAAAACTGTTACAAGAATTGGTTTGAACGTGGAAAAGTGTATAAAATCTTACAGGGGAATATTTTGAAAAGCAATAAAACACAGTTTGTTCCCAAAAAATTATTTTTCTTCCTACTTTTTGTAGAAACTTAAAAGGCAACCCTCGTATTATATTTTTGCTATTATATTTAATAATATAATATATGACAGTAACCTAGATCTAGTCTTACATAATATGAAGATTAAAATGTAACTAGTTATTCTAGATACTAGATTTTCAATTTTGATTATTTTTGGTAATTGTTGCTTAGTTATAATAGAGTTGATAATTATATAAAGTTGATTTCCTAAGAAATAAACGGTCTTTTTTTTTATAAACTTTATGATACAGTCATTTTAACATCTTTTATTCAGCTAATTTTGGAACGAAAGCGAAATCGTTTTGATGTGGCCAATCCAACCGGATTGATGAGGATCAGTCAGGATTGAAATTGGTGCCGGATTGCAATCTCTAAAAGAAAGGGTATTTTTAGCTAGTAGGGTATACTGGTTTGCTTGGGGACAAGCATTTTGCAGTTGAGATTTCTGCAAATAATACAATGAAGGACAGAAGCCAACCAAACAATAATATATAAAACACCCCAGATATATCATCGAGGTGTATTTTCATGGCTGTTTCTGATACGTCAGATTCGAATGACTTCCTTTTGAGTTGAGAAAGGAAGTCGTTGTCGCCTTTGATTTTGTGCAACAGCCCCGAAGCGACGATTCGATGAACAATTGCGTTCAAACGATCTGGACAGCAGAACTTTCTTGAAAATACAATACCACCTAGTGCTATGGAAAAGGTATCTTTTGATACGAAATAGTCATTCGAGTACGATGACATCCATTCTGAACTCCCAACGAAAGCCTTCTTAGATGCAGCTTTATGGAATTCTTCTAAAGTGTCTTCAGTTTCCACTTCGTTGTTGCGAATGAGGCAATGGCCTATGGCTTTCCAACTGGCGTCTTGCGATTCTAGTAAGTACCCGATCAGCTGACTTCCCTTGAACGTGAAGCACTTGAAAGATCTGTCAGTCGATGCTATGGACAAGTCCGGTATGTCTCGAATTCGAACGAGCGTAGGGAATGATAAGAAGGACAGCAGCACAGCTTTGTAGCTGTAACTGATAATCATGACACCCATAATCCAGGTCAGTGTGAATAACCTGATTGCGTTAGTTTTCATCTTGAAATCGAGCGTCTGCTCAAGCTCGCTTCCTGCGGTAACCAACACTACTCTCTGCAGAGGGATTTTCCTGTTCGTAAAGACGTAGAAAAAGAAAGCGACCGCGGCAAAGAGTAGCAAGGTGGCGATCCAGACCTCGTAAGAAAACGGGTAGAATATGGCCAAGTTCTTGGATACTGGCAGAGGCCTCTGGGTCATGAACTTAATTCTATCCAGGAGGTGGGGAAAAGTAAAATTGACCGCTTGGTATCTCTCTTCTGCAATGAACGGCCGACCCATGCCTAGATCAACTTCGGAACGGACGACCATTCCAAGCATCCCAGACCAGTTACCATCCGGCTGCCTAGTACCAACTTCGTTGCCAGGAGGAACGTATATCTCGTACTGGACTTTAAGTTTCTCGGAAAGAAGACGTATCAGTTTAGCTTCGTCTACGTATATCGTACTTCCGTCTTTATTCAATATGCCATGTTGAGGCAATTTTAGCTCGGGAAAAGTTACAAATTTAAGAAGATTTGGTCGATTGTTCTCCATAATCCCTAATGATTTCTTTATCCCTCTCTATGAAATTTTACGCAAAAGGAATTAAGTAGATTTGGTCGATTGTTTCCCACAGTCCCTAATAATTTCCTTGCCTCAATCAATGAAATTTTACGCACACGGAATTAAGTAGATTTGGTCAATTGTTCTCCATGGACCCCTAATGATTTACTTATCTCAATCCATAAAATTTTACGCACAGGGAATTAAGTAGATTAGGTCGATTGTTCTCCGTGGACTCTAATGATTTCCTTGTCTCAATCCATGAAATTTTACTCACCGAGAAATTATCATTTCAGCCATTCTTTTTTTGAGTATGAAATAACATTGATCTTGCACAGGCTGATTTGAACTCTTAGTAATAATTAAAGTTATTTAAATTAAGTACAGTATATAAATCATCAAGAGAGTTACATGTGCTGGAGGAACAAGTAGCATATTTTAACGTGCACTTTGCACCCAATGACGAACACAAGATTAGATGTTCCCTTAAATTGAAAAATTCGAAGCGGTCTACCTTCACAAGCATGCTTGTCAGCACACTTCCTCAGTAATAGTCAAATAAATGACTAACGGAATAGTGAATCGAAGCATATCCACATTATTCATAATCGATTCCATACTACAACTGTCTATAATGGATATTTAATGTCTACTTCAAAAATTTCACTAAAGTAACCGTCGCGAATGGGCTTTGTTAAAATTAAATCAATATTTTATAAAGAAAGCAGTTAATTTAAAGAAAAACCGCACAAAGTTTTATGTCTGGGTCATAAATATCTGTTATTTATGCACCTGTCTTGTAGCTCTATATTTCAAAAGTATTGGAGAGCTCGAAGCCTCATGACCTGAAGGTCAAATGGCAAGCATTTGCTAAATAACATTTCATGTTTCATTTACTGGTACATGTCACCAATCTCATTTTTAAAAATAAATAATTAAATAAGTAAGTAAAATAGAGTTGACTATCTATTCGTGGCCTTTCAGCTCCACAATTCTTCTTGGATTGTGAATAAAATATGAGTAATTTATGGATTTATTTTCCAAGCAGTTTACATCGCATCTGTTCGCTGTCGTAATAATTATCACGAGAAAACGAAGGTTCTCCTTTATAGTGTCTTTCGTTCCTTCCTGGCTTCGTCTTTCAACGCCTTTAACCTATTACAGGCGTATGTTCCCAAAAGGGAACATCAAATTAAAAATTTATAGAAAAACTAGGGGCGAGCGGAAGTTTAGCTACTCTCACTTATGTCTCATAAGTGAGTGTTATGTCTCATGTTCTGTTTACACTTGAACTAGCCAGTAAGTAGTTTATGTAAGAATAGTTTATGAAATTCCGAATTTGAATAATACATGAATAGAAAGAATAGTAATAATATTGAGAAGAAAGAAATAATATTGAAATAAATAAATAAACATATTTTTGTCATAATTATCGCAATGCCAAGAGCATGATATGAGTGGCAAGCGTAAAATGACTAGGGTACACACTAGGGTGGTCACAAGAAATCAACTTTCGAATTTTGGGGGCGGCACCCCTCAAAAAGTTGCCAATAGGCTTAAAAATGAGATTGGTAAAGTTTCAGCTCATTTTCATAATATTAACCCGTGCCGCATTGACGTCAAAGTTTAGAAAAATAGCGGTTTTTCGCAAGAAAGCAGTCTTTCCATCATAAAATGGATAAAATTGAGTGTAGAAACATGATGTTGTTCTCGTTTCAGAAGAAAACTTCTCGCCTTGATGATTCACACATCGTTTTTATGTAAAAACTTACAGATTTAACCCTCCAAGCAGTTGTGATATCAAATCCCGTTCACTTTATTCCAATTTTCACTGCAATACATCTAAATAATCAATTTGTAACACTGAGATATCGTAAAATATGTTTGATATTAAAGCTTGTATGTAATTTAGAAGCCTTTTTTTAAAAATAATTGCAAATCTTCCTGTTAAAAATTTTATTTTTTTATAATTTAAAAATTTCATGAAAATTAAGAATTTCTAGATTAGAAAATTTATTAGTCCATTTCCAAAACGCTCAGAAGGTAACATTCGGATCATATCTAGACCTAAAAAAAGCATGTATATATGCTTTTTTCAGGACTAGATACGATCCGAATCCTAAAAGTTGGCTTTTTTTTATGAAAGTTCAAAAAATTATACTTCGTCTTTCCTCCTTTTGTTTTTCTTTCTTTTTTGTGTAAAAAATAAAGGTTGTAATTTAAAAAAAAATGAAATTTAAGTAAAAGAATTATCAGAAAATAAGGTCAAAGAAGCCATAAAATTGAGAACTACTAACGTTTAGATATATTTGATTATTAATGTTATGTATCTAAGAGGAAGCACATTATAAAGAAAATAAATTATTATTGTTTACAATTTTTTTGTTAAAGTGGCAAGGCTTAGATAATGTTTCTTTCGAAGAATCTGAAAAAGTTTTTCTACATTCGGATACTACCTATAGTAAAAACTGCTCTTGTTCATCATCCTCAGTTAAAAAGGAATTGAATCCTGGGATTAATTTTATTCCCCTTTCATCTGAGTCATTAAAAACCTTAAAAGCGTTCAGTTTTTTTTTTCTTTCAAATAATACGGATTTTCACACCGTACATCGGGATCAGTATTCAAAAATTGTATATTAAAATTAAATCTCTTAATAAAATTACTGTTCGAGATGAAATAAAAAGAAAATTAACTTCTTGGTTCAATAGATGATCCACTTCGTTGAAACATTATTGCTCTTACATCATCATCATCATTGTTTTTCGAATGCAATTAATTTTACAGCCATGCTTATTTTGACTTTTTTTGCCCAAGTGTCATCAAAAACTGAAATGCAACTTGCTCCAAGTTAAGATACGAAAGATGGCTTATCATTTTATAGATCATTGTTTGCAGCCTCTTTATCAAATTTTCAGTATTGTAATAATTTTAAGTCTTGATTGGGGCTAAAGTCTGAGTGAGAGTGTTGAACCATGCCTTTACATAAATATTTATTATAAATAAACTCTGTTAATGTCTATAATACAACCTTTTTCTAAACCTGTTGATGCGACTGGATGTCTAAAAAGAAGTATTTTGAGAAAATACATTGCCTTACAGGCATCCACCTGGCATAATGAACAGCACCAGGTACTCTTAAAGAAATGTCTATTTGGGGAGACTCCTATAAAAATTAATGTTGGGTTAATTCTTTATAGTTATCCCTAAGCTGTTGATTTCTTAAATGTTCTGCAAAAAAATTTGAAATTTCTTCCAAATTTTGCGTTTTTTATGTAATAGTTTTATCTTCAATAGCAGTTTTGTACTTTATCTTGTCCAGTTTAGACCACCCAATCTGAAAATTTAAAAAAATATCTGGATGAAGAGCAGTAGCTTTGCCCACTTTGCAATCAAAACAGATTTTAGGATGATTTCTAAAATATGATGGCAAAAAGGCAAATATAGAAGATTTCGATCCCGTAATTGCTGCAGCAAAAAATGCACGTTCCTCTAAGGCAACAAGTGGTATCAAAACACATTGCCTGAATTTTACCAACTGCCTCCCATTCTTCAACTGCTGTAAATACAGCTTTTGCCTAAGAGTTATTCTCATATTATTTTCAAGCTGAGGAACTCCTATTAACTGTTCTTCATAATAGACAACAAAAATAGCATTGTAATAAAGAAAATTTGAGAGGTTTGTCTTAGTGCTTTAGTTGTCTTGTGCTTCAACTGAAATGCAAATCAAGATCTTTCTTCTGAAGCACAGAAGTGCATATCAAATAAATAAAAATATTTCACGATTTGTAGTTAAGTTTTGAAAATTCATGATTTATTTTTTGTTTTTTGATGCACATAATACAAAAGACGGTCAAAATTACTTAAAATTCTTAATTTGTCTCTTTTTCACTAATTTTACAAAAATGCAGATTTTGGTTGTACGATTCACAAACTGACCTAAAAAATACTTAATGTCATTAAAAATTGGTTTTTTTTTAGAGTAAAAGTTATAGCAACAACATTTTTTATGAAATAAAACAAAAACCAGGTCTGTAGAGCAAATAGTTTATACTAAAAGAAAGAAAAACTAGATATTTCTGGAAAAAATCGTAATTTTTCAAGATTTCAACCTAGATGCGGCACGGGTTAATATTATGCAATTGAGATAAAACTTAGCCAATCTCATTTTCTAGTCAATTGGCAACTTTTAGGGGGGGGGGGCAAAAAATAACATAAAAACATTTCCCCCCATATAACTTGTGACCACCCTAATACACACACATGATCGACATAATCATGAATCTAGTTGTCGAATGCTATTTTGATAATGGATATAACAATGCAAAAGCTCGGCGTTCTCTGTTCACTGCTCGTATAGTACATGCTGGCTAACTGAATCAATTCACATAGTCAATTAAAAAAGAATAAGATTTAATTCTGATCGAATTACATTTTTTGTTTATGAAAAGAGTTATATTTTTAGTACAAATAAGAATATATACATAAAATAAAATGATTCATTCGGAACTGAACCGAAAACCTTTTTTTTTGGCTGATCGAAAACCGGAGCTGAACTCTTTTTTTTCCGGTGAACCGTACCGAAACGAAAAAATTACGGTTCGAAGCCCTGGTTATAAGTGTTCGAAAATCAATTTAATTGATAAACCGCGTAATGCCACTAGATACATTCGAAGGCAATTTATAAAATTGTGCTTTCGAGGTAATTTACTTTTCTTATTCGTCCATCATTTGCATAAAAGTTATTTATGGTCTATAGATACTTAAGGTATCTGCTTATGTGCGAAGCACTTAAAAAAAAAACATAGAAATTATGATGTAGTTCAGCCAATTTTATTTGATATAGGCGAAATAAACAAGATATATTTATTTGATTATTTGATCTTAAACATGACAGAAATAATAATTTATTCTACAAAATTTTCATAACTTCTTCTAAAAAATGCATTTTTTGATTAAAATTTTAACAAAATTTCATGCTGACGCCAACTGCTGTACACTTAATTCTTCTCAATGTTTAGTAACTTCCTTTGCACTGTATACTCCTATAACCCTTTTCTGTGTTCTGTGCCAAATGTTTTATTTTATTTTAAAAATTCACTGAAATGTGGTCCATTATGTACAAAAACGTTGAAATTTTTTAGAAAAACTTCAATTTTTGCATAAAAGTAACTGTAAATTTGTTATAATTTCATAAGTTCAGCTACGGGACATACTTTAATATTAATAGAATGTTTATGTAAAATTTCATTGATATCTTTAAAATTTTTAGAGTAGTTACAGTTATCGTGACGCAAGGTAACCAAAAACACCATTTTCCAGAAAACGCATTTAAAGATTTTTTTATAACATAGATATTCGACGGGAAGTCGCATTCAAACAATTGTATCTTCCTTTCTATTTATCTTAGAAGCAAAAGTAAAACAGTTTTGGAATCTTACGAATATGCTCTTTCAAATAAAACAATAAAAAGAAAATCGATTTTTTCCCCCGCAAAAATGGCTTTACAGACTTAGGCCTTAACCCTTTGAGGCACAGCCAGCTGCGTCAAAAAAAGGGTCTCTAGATCTCTGGCACGCGATGAACGTTTCAATCGTCCGCCATCTTGCTGATAGTTAAGTCGAGCGATGGCAACGGCTGCCCTTTTTTCAGCATGGGGCAATCTATCCAGCTGTTCTCGCATTCTATCATTTTTCAGCAGATATCAGTGCTGTTAAAAATAATCGTGACAATCTTTCTACGGGAAATGACGTGCTAAAAAGTAAAGGATTCTAGTGGAGCTATGTCACCCGCAACTATTTTTATAGAAATCCAATCTATATTCTTCGTGACTGGCAAACAGTCAAAACGTCAGAGTTTGGTGTTCCCAGAGCGGGAACAATGCGCGTTAAAGGGTTAAAGAATTCACGTACGTACCAAATTTCGTATGTCTATGCCAACCCAACAGTTGAACGTCTACAGAATGAAAGAATGAAAAGTCGCCAAGTTTGGCGATTTTTCATTGCGTTTTGGGCATTCATATAAAAAAAAAGCGACTGGACAGACTGCCCCGAATGGGCTCATGCTAAAAATGTCAGCCGTTGCCATCACTCAATTTAACCCTTTGAGGCGCAACCCTTTCCCAATGCTGAAAAAAGGGCAGCCGTTGCCATCACTCGACTTAACTACCAGCAAGATGGTGGACGATCGAATCGCGTGCATCGCGTGCCACAGATCTAGAGACCCTTTTTTTGAAGCAGCTGGCTATGACCACGCACAGCCAGCTGTCGTCATAAAAAGGCAATCTATTCAGCTGTTCTCGCATTCTTCCATTTTTCAGCAGATGTCAGTGCTGTTCAAAATAATCGTGACCATTTTTTTTACGGGAAATGACGTGCTAAAAAGTAAAGGATTCTACTGGAGCTATGTCACCCGCCACTATTTTTATAGAAATCCAATCTATTCTTCGTGACTGGCAACAGTCAAAACGTCAGAGGTGTTCCCAGAGCGGGAACAATGCGCGTTAAAGGGTTAACTCTGCATTGATTTCCGTCAATCATTTAACGGAGCTATTTTAGTCACGTGTCCGCGAAAAGGGGAAATATACATATTGAGACACAATAGTATCTACGTCTACCGTTGAACTGGAGAGTGGGTCACATGTTGGGTCTAGAATGATGGATGCCACGTCGACATGGTACGCTGCCAAAATATTGAGGAACACCTTGATGAAAATCAGGGTGAAAATTTTTAATGCCGGTTTTTGATGCTTTACGATCAATAACTGGTGATTGGTATTGGTACATCTAAGACTACATGTCAACTATTAGACCAACCACAATTACAGTTACAACTGAAGTAGAGAGATACCATTACTCCAATTATAGATAGATGTCCTTCCATAGGCAGAACATGTCACAGGAGAAGATATGTAAAAACGTTCTCTTTCTCACTTCTTTTTCTTTTTTCTTTTTAAATACAGACATTTTTACCGGGAGACTAAACATCTCGCTAAGCACTTTATGATGGCGTATCGAGCAGGCGTTTGTATTTCTTTCAGCATCTCTGGAATCGCCGAACAGCAAATCACAACAATCAGTATGGTTGCACAATATCTAGAGCCTCTACAATATCCAGGTGGATGTATGGTGCCATCGTCTGTCGAATTCATCAAGTTCATCAGAATTTTAACGCTTTAAAAAAAACAAAAAAAAGCAAGAAAGATTTTGTATGAATCAACTTTCTTTGTAAAGCAGAACAAGAGGTTCAACTTACGATCTTTTTCAGCTCATTTCAATAGAAAAATTGAACATTTTGTGTCCTTTATTGGAAAGATTCGAAAAACTAAAGGCTTAACAACAATTCAAATTCAGTTTCGATCTTCTTCAGGTGATTTCAATAGGAAATTTGAGCTTTTTGTGTCCTTTACTGGAATGCTTGGAACAACTGAAGGCTGAACAACAACTCCTATTAAATTTCGACATTCTTCTGCTGCTTTCAGTAAAAAAATTGAACATTTGGATCTTTTACTGGAATGATTGGAACAACTGAAGGCTTTCGATATTCTTCTGCTGATTTCAGTAGAAAAATTGAACATTTTGTATCCTTTTCTTGAATCATCGGAACAACTGAAGACTGAACAACAGCTCAAATTCAGTTTCGATATTCTTCTGTTGATTTCAATAGAAAATTCAACATCTGTATTCTTTACAGGAATGATTGGAACAACTGAAGGCTAACAGCTCACATTCAAATTCGATATTCTTCTGCTGATTTCAGTAGAAAATTGAACATTTTGTATCCTTTACTGAAATGATTGAAACAACTGAAGGGTGAGCAACAACTCACATTCAATATTCTTTTAATTCCCGAGCTAAAACAATGTATTATTAATTATAACTGTAACGACAAAAGAGATGCCTGTGTTAAAGAAATGGCCGATCTGTCACTTATGGCCACCCTTAAGAACAGCAGAAGACTCAGCTCGTGTATACAGGGTATCCTACCAAGACTACACAAACTCTGCACTGCTAGATTACTGGTTTGCAATGCATAAAAATGCCTAAATGTCTGTTCCTCCATAACCCATAGTTTTCGAGAAAAATGATAGAGGAAAGTACAACGAAAAATCCGGGGGGAAAAAACTACTGGAAACGTGACCATTGGTGTCTGGGTGAATCGACATAGGAGAATGTTCGAGATATCCACCCCGTTATATTGAGACATCCATACAGTAGTCACTGAATCGTTAACTGTACAGTAAATGTTCCAGCAGCATGACGCCCCCAAAATTACAAGCACCATGAAAACAAGCAACTGTCGATTTTTGAAGTCAAACTGAATACCGGTAGACCTATTCCTTCAGAAGGCACCATAGGAAGAAACCCAAGGTGTTTGATCCTGGTTGCCATAGAACTGGACTTCATGTTCAACGCAAGTTTTGTTTTCGTACTCTGGATATGACGTCACAGCCATGAATAATCTTGCCACAGAAGCTGAAGCTCGACATCTGAATGATATAATAATAAACAAACGACACTTCATAACACGAATGTATTTTGCACAGTCCCGAGAGAAAAAAAAATAAAAATAATGTCTCACAGATTTGTAAAAAAAAAAAAAAATGCAAATAGTACCCTCACAAGAACTTTTACTCGTTTAAGAACGGAGCACTTTTGAGATACGAGGCTACAAACAGATGGTACAAGATCTTAACGGTCTCTGCTGGCATACCATTAACTCCAGGACATATTTTTGACTGCCCTGCTATTGTAAGATCTCTTGGTTATCTTCGGGAATGCCACTTCAATGTCGACTTCTAGAAATATCACAGAGTTCTGTCTAATCATAGATCTTTTTCAAGTTCATGTCCCATGGATACATGGCCACATCAAACAAACATACTAATCCTGCAGTGGCCTAGTCGCTAAGCTCAGTTCCCAAATAACACGGAGTGAAGCTGCGCCGACCTTGAGCTGCGAATGGGAAGGTGACAACCTTTCTCTCGGTTACACTGTTGCGGAACCGTGTACGCTAATGGGAGATGGTGCACGTAAAATCTGTTAGAAGCTCTAATGTCCTCCATTTTCAAACGATGCCTCTGGGAGTGTCAATCCAGGTGTTCTCATCTGGAATAGGCTCCAAATTAGTACACCCCGAGCTAAGTCAATCTTCCTTCCACTGGGCTCGATGAAATGGAAACCGTACACTGGATAGACCTATTCCTATGGAGAATCTGGACCAGGGGCTCTACCTCCATAGTATCGGAAGGCTTCCGGTAGCGAATATATCAAGCCTTCTCTTCTCATGACGTCACAAACCGAGAAATATCCGATATGCCCTAACACTATCCTATCGTAATTGTTTGAATGTCGTATTCGCTATCGGAAATAATGCCGTTTTCTCCCGACACGTTGTATGAAGGCGAAAACCTGCATTCCGGTATCGGAGAGTACAAGATGGATGGGTTCTTATTGTGTGGATCATGGAGTGTCAAGTGCTTCCACAAAAGGACCCCTCTCCCTAGCACGGTGGGTCAGTCAAAAACCGGCTTCCACTCTTGATGGATGTCTCCGGAGTTTTCGAAAATTCTGAAGACAATGACTTCGTTTAAGAAAAAGGAGAGAAAGCCGCTTGTTTTGATTAGTGGATCGGTCTGAGTGTCGGATAGACCTTTGCATGCGCAGAAATACTCGTTGGTTTTATTCAACACTCATCGTGCTAGCACCAAAAGGAGAGTTGCGGCTATTTATCCGAAGTATTTGACTAACCGAGAGCCAGAAATATCCGTCACGTATATTCTGCGATACCATGGTGCTAGAGCCCCAGCTCTGCGATCGCCAGAGGGGATTGACAACAACAGCAACAACTAACTTATGACATACTTTTTCCTGGCATTTTTCTCAAAAACAGTAAGACTCAGAGGCACAGTTCTTAGGGAATTTTATGTATTCAAAACAAGAAATCCGGCTGTGCAGAATTTGTGCTGCCTTCCTCCTATACGCGAGGAGTAATCATGTTTATCGCCACAGAAAAACGAAACCCTCTATTCTCACAATTTTAAAAGATCGACTGCCTCGTGAGACGGTTATGGGTTGTTAAGAATGAGCAAATTATAAGACAATATCACTCCAATTACAGACAGAAAGATGCCCTTCGAGATGGGAAACATGTCACAAGCAGATATGTAAAGAATGTCCTCTTTTTCAATTTTTTCCAAATAGAACATTTTTTGGCGAGAGACCACACTGCTTGCTCCACATTTTCTGATGATATCCCGGGCCGAAGATTTTATTTCGCTCAGTTTTCTTGGAATTTTCGAGCAGCAGACCACGTACGACACCAGCAAGAATGTTGTGATGGCCACGTTCATCGTCTCCAAAAGTATTTCTCCAACACTTAAGTCAGACGGAGAACTGTTTGAAAGTATCTCATACAGTTCATTAAATAAAATTTGTACAGTGAGAGTGATGATGAAGAATGAGATACTTTTAACAGATGCATCTAGCTTGCGGAGAGTGTTTAAAATACCAAAAAAGTCGCAGTATTGAAAATTCTTCGACTTGTTTCTAAACGAGCCAAGTCGCAAGCGCTGGTTGAAAGCGCTGAGGACTTCAGACCACCGGTACCACAGCACGCTTAAAGAGAACGAGAGCAAAGCAGCAACGCAAACGCCCACGTAATACGATACGGATGTGCAACCAGCTATAATTTGCGAGATTTTCACGTCTTCCACTTCGCGACCAAAGAGTGTTGCTGAGAAATCCCAATGCAACCAAAACGCTAAAACACACGATGCTAACTGGAGGCATATCATAAGCACTGCAATAACAATCACAGCAACCGTGTTCCTCCGAGGTAATAGGTATCTGTTTTGGAATTTTTTCAATTGCAGAACTGAGGCAGATATTGCTTTTCGTTTTGCGAAAAGGAGGCACCAAATTACATGGGGTAAGATGTAAACCGTGAGGAAGCAGCCTTGTAGGAAAATGTTCGTTTGCCCCAGAACGGAAATCATTACCACCACAACGTACAACGAAGGGATAAAGAACAGGCACACAAAGAATGCAGACAAGCATTTTAAAAGCACTGAACGGTTAACCTGTGCGATGTTAATGCCCAATGCAGCCACAATCAGCCATATAAATCGGTCGTTTATCTTCATGATGATAAGAAGACACAGGTTTAGATGAATCCGTAACTCGTAACTATTGCTAAAAATGTGCTATTCGAATAGCTCCAAGGTATACGAGTGTTACAAGCAATAATGACTTGCACTTTCAGATTTCACAATTTCTTCCCCCACACGGATTTGTTTCCTTTCATGTAGCAATATTTTGCGTTAAGAATCCCCTAATACACTTTATAGTTAATTATTTAAAATAACATGTTTTGCTGTTGGTTTCTAATACTGAACTTTTTTCCTCTGCATCTTTAAAGATTTACTCTGTAAGTCATAAAATTTGCAAATACCGTTAATTAGTCCGGAAAATATATTGAAAACTGGGAATTTTTATCGAAAGATTCAAATATTTTCACTAGATGCTTATTTAATTTTCAAGTCTGGACAACATTTTTTCCACAAATAATTTGTTTTCATTCATATCAGAAAAATGCTCATCCTTTTTGAAAATTTTACCTGTTAAACTCAGAGAAGTGTACCTATGTCTTTTTTGGAAGAGTTTTTATGTCTTTATGCAGTTTTGATTCATCGTAATTCTTTATAGAAGTCGTGTTTTAATATGTTCTTTTTTAAAATGCATATTACACTGTCACTATTTTTCTTTCGTTCTGGAACTTTAAATTAGGTGAATTTCCGATGGTTTCCATTGTTCCACTTTCTACGAAAAGCATCACTGTGTCTAGATATCTCAAATATTCGACACAATGTTTAGGACTTAAAAACAAACTTTCATAAGGTATCTAAAACACGTACGGACTTGCAGAATTTTTCAGAACCATTCTTCCTAAAATCTGGCACTGAACGGAAGTACGTTCTATGGCCAGTCACGCCATGGAGCAAAACTTGCATCTACACTGATTTAATTGCAAAATCAAGACCGTAAGGGGGGGGGGGGGAATCATGGGGTTATAATCAATCTCCCACCCCCACCCCCTCAGAAATGTTAGCCAATGCATTAGTAGTTTTTTAATTTGCGTTGATTCTGAAGATCAATTATAGGTGAAAAAATTTTAGCACTGCATATCCACTCCTAACTTTTTTTTCTGGCTACGGTCTTACGGAAGATACATTGAAAATGCATTAAAATGATTAAATAAAAAGATTTAAAAACTTTTAGTATCCCGTAACAAAATATCACGACAGAACTCATTTTCTAAGAGTTTTTTCTAATTTATATGCAATCAGTGAAAGATCATCAAGAATTACACAGAAATATGATGAATCAATGATAATTCTGAATTGAAGAGCACTGTATTTATTCACTTTTATGGCATCAATTGGAATAATGTCTTGGTAAATATTCACGTGCACATCTAATGTTATGAAAAAACAGATCTTTAGAAACCCTTTCTGACAAAGTTGTAAAGTATCCATATTTTTATTTTCGGTTTGTCTGCTTTTCACAGAGCAGATAAAAGGGATAGACATCACTTTTAAGCCCAAACTTGAGACATTTGTCCAAGTAGTTGATTGGTGGAAGATCTCACGCACATAATTCTGGCACATCTAAATATTTTTAGTTTTCTACAGAGCATTTGTGGACAGCGCGCAAATTTACGCTTTCATCGTTTTATTTTTTCAATTCCTACTACGAGGGTTGCCTTTTAAGTTTTTACAAAAAGTAGGAA
>JAWZYV010000121.1:0-11157 GCA_038373885.1 Cheiracanthium punctorium | reverse complement strand
CAACAAAGGGGCGTAATTGTTGGAAATAATGCAGAAATACACGTTATAACAATGGTCTTTATGAATGTGTGTCAATAATATACTTTGAAACAGTTGACTAAACCTTTATTTAAAATGACTTTCAACAAAGGGGCGTAATTGTTGGAAATAATGCAGAAATACACGTTATAACAATGGTCATTATGAATGTGTATCAATAATATACTTTGAAACAGTGGACTAAACCTGTATTTAAATTGACTTTAAACAAAGGGGCGTAATTGTTGGAAATAAGGCAAAAATACACGATATAACAATTCTCTTAAAAAATGTGTGTCAATAATGTACTTTGAAACAGTGGACTAAACCTTTATTGAAAATGACTTTAAACAAAGAGTGTAATTGTTGGAAATAATGCAGAAATACACGTTATAACAATGGTCTTTATGAATGCGTCTCAATAATATACTTTGAAACAGTTGACTAAAATTTTATTTAAAATGACTTTCAACAAAGGGACGTTCATTGTTGGGAATTATGCAGGAATGCACGGTATAACAATGCTCTTTAAATATTTCTGTCAATAATATATTCTGAAATAGTGGACTAAAACTTTATTTAAAATGACTTTCAACAAAGGGACGTAATTGTTGGAAATAATGCAGAAATACACGTTATAACAACGGTCTTTATGAATGTGTGTCAATAATATAATTTGAAACAGTTGACTAAACCTTTATTTCAATTGATTTTTAACAAAGGGACGTAATTGTTAGAAATAAGGCAAAAATACACGATATAACAATGATCTTTAAAAATGTGTGTCAATAATGTACTTTGAGACAGTGGACTAAACCTTTATTTCAAATGACTTTCAAAAAAGGGGCGTAATTGTTTTAACTAATGCAGAAATACACGTTATAACAATGGTCTTTAAGAATGTGTGTCAATAATATACTTTGAAACAGTTGACTAAACTTTTATTTAAAATGACTTTCAACAAAGGGACGTAATTATTGGAAATAAGGCAAAAATATACGATATAACAATGCTCTTTAAAATGTGTGTCAATAATATGCTTTGAAACAATGGACTAAACCTTTATTGAAAATGACATTCAACAAAGGGGCGTAATTGTTGGAAATGATGCAGAAATACACTTTATAACAATGGTCTTTATGAATGTGTGTCAATAATATACTTTGAAACAGTTGACTAAACTTTTATATAAAATGACTTTCAACAAAGGGACGTAATTGTCCCTTTGTTGCTATAACAATGGGATATGAATGTGAGTCAATATGAATATATGAATGTGAATACAATATGTGTATATGAATGTGTGTCAATAATATACTTTGAAACAGTTGACTAAACCTTTATTTAAATTGATTTTTAACAAAGGAGCGTTAATTGTTGGGAATTATGAAGGAATGATCGGTATAACGATGCTCTTTAAATATTTGTGTCAATAATATACTCTGAAACAGTGGACTAAACCTTTATTGAAAATGACTTTCAACAAAGGGGCGTAATTGTTGGAAATAATGCAGAAATACACGTTATAACAATGGTCTTTATGAATGTGTGTCAATAATATACTTTGAAACAGTTGACTAAACCTTTATTTAAATGACTTTCAACAAAGGGACGTAATTGTTCGATATAAAGCAAAAATACACGATATAACAATGCTCTTTAAATATCTGTGTCAATAATATACTTTGAAACAGTGGACTAAACCTTTATTTAAAATCCTTTCAACAAAGGGACGTAACTGTTGGAAATAATGCAGAAATACACGTTATAACAATGGTCTTCATGAATGTGTGTCAATAATATACTTTGAAACAATGGACTAAACCTTTATTTAAAATGACTTTCAACAAAGGGGCGTAATTGTTGAAAATAATGCAGAAATACGCGTTATAACAATGGTCTTCATGAATGTGTGTCAATAATATACTTTGAAACAGTGGACTAAACCTTTATTTAAAATGACTTTCAACAAAGGGCGTAATTGTTGGAAATAATGCAGAAATACACGTTATAACAATGGTCATTATGAATGTGTGTCAATAATATACTTTGAAACAGTGGACTAAACCTTTATTTAAAATGACTTTCAACAAAGGGGCGTAATTGTTGGAAATAATGCAGAAATACACGTTATAACAATGGTCTTTAAGAATGTGTGTCAATAATATACTTTGAAACAGTGGACTAAACCTTTATTGAAAATGACTTTCAACAAAGGGGCGTAATTGTTGGAAATAATGCAGAAATACACGTTATAACAATGGTCTTTATGAATGTGTGTCAATAATATACTTTGAAACAGTTGACTAAACCTTTATTTAAAATGACTTTCAACAAAGGGACGTAATTGTTGGAAATAATGCAAAAATACACGCTATAACAATGCTCTTTAAAATGTGTGTCAATAATATACTTTGAAACAGTGGACTAAACCTTTATTTAAAATGACTTTCAACAAAGGGCGTAATTGTTGGAAATAATGCAGAAATACACGTTATAACAATGGTCTTTATGAATGTGTGTCAATAATATACTTTGAAACAGTTGACTAAACCTTTATTTAAAATGACTTTCAACAAAGGGACGTAATTGTTGGAAATAATGCAGAAATACACGATATAACAATGCTCTTTAGAAATGTGTGTCAATAATATACTTTGAAACAGTGGACTAAACCTTTATTTAAAATGACTTTCAACAAAGGGGCGTAATTGTTGGAAATAATGCAGAAATACACGTTATAACAATGGTCTTTAATAATGTGTGTCAATAATATACTTTGAAACAGTTGACTAAACCTTTATTTAAAATGACTTTCAACAAAGGGACGTAATTGTTGGAAATAATGCAGAAATACACGTTATAACAATGGTCTTTATGAATGTGTGTCAATAATATACTTTGAAACAGTTGACTAAACCTTTATTTAAATTGACTTTAAACAAAGGGACGTAATTGTTGGAAATAAGGCAAAAATACACGATATAACAATGCTCTTTAAAAATGTGTGTCAATAATGTACTTTGAAACAGTGGACTAAACCTTTATTTAAAATGACTTTCAACAAAGAGGCGTAATTGTTGGAAATAATGCAGAAATACACGTTATAACAATGGTCTTTATGAATGTGTGTCAATAATATACTTTGAAACAGTGGACTAAACCTTTATTTAAAATGACTTTCAACAAAGGGACGTAATTGTTGGAAATAATGCAGAAATACACGTTATAACAATGCTCTTTAAAATGTGTGTCAATAATATACTTTGAAACAGTGGACTAAACCTTTATTTAAAATGACTTTCAACAAAGGGGCGTAATTGTTGGAAATAATGCAGAAATACACGTTATAACAATGGTCTTTATGAATGTGTGTCAATAATATACTTTGAAACAGTGGACTAAACCTTTATTTAAAATGACTTTCAACAAAGGGACGTAATTGTTGGAAATAATGCAGAAATACACGATATAACAATGGTCTTTAAAATGTGTGTCAATAATATACTTTGAAACAGTGGACTAAACCTTTATTGAAAATGACTTTCAACAAAGGGGCGTAATTGTTGGAAATAATGCAGAAATACACGTTATAACAATGGTCTTTATGAATGTGTGTCAATAATATACTTTGAAACAGTGGACTAAACCTTTATTTAAAATGACTTTCAACAAAGGGGCGTAATTGTTGGAAATAATGCAAAAATACACGTTATAACAATGCTCTTAAGAATGTGTGTCAATAATATACTTTGAAACAGTGGACTAAACCTTTATTTAAAATGACTTTCAACAAAGGGGCGTAATTGTTGGAAATAATGCAGAAATACACGTTATAACAATGGTCTTTATGAATGTGTGTCAATAATATACTTTGAAACAGTTGACTAAACTTTATTTAAAATGACTTTCAACAAAGGGACGTAATTGTTGGAAATAATGCAGAAATACACGGTATAACAATGCTCTTTAAATATGTGTGTCAATAATATACTTTGAAACAGTGGACTAAACCTTTATTTAAAATGACTTTCAACAAAGGGACGTAATTGTTGGAAATAATGCAGAAATACACGTTATAACAATGGTCTTTATGAATGTGTGTCAATAATATACTTTGAAACAGTGGACTAAACCTTTATTTAAAATGACTTTCAACAAAGGGACGTAATTGTTGGAAATAATGCAGAAATACACGATATAACAATGGTCTTTAAGAATGTGTGTCAATAATATACTTTGAAACAGTGGACTAAACCTTTATTTAAAATGACTTTCAACAAAGGGGCGTAATTGTTGAAATAATGCAGAAATACACGTTATAACAATGGTCTTTAAGAATGTGTGTCAATAATATACTTTGAAACAGTGGACTAAACCTTTATTTAAAATGACTTTCAACAAAGGGGCGTAATTGTTGGAAATAATGCAGAAATACACGATATAACAATGCTCTTTAAAATGTGTGTCAATAATATACTTTGAAACAGTGGACTAAACCTTTATTTAAAATGACTTTCAACAAAGGGGCGTAATTGTTGGAAATAATGCAGAAATACACGTTATAACAATGGTCTTTATGAATGTGTGTCAATAATATACTTTGAAACAGTGGACTAAACCTTTATTTAAAATGACTTTCAACAAAGGGACGTAATTGTTGGAAATAATGCAGAAATACACGGTATAACAATGCTCTTTAAAATGTGTGTCAATAATATACTTTGAAACAGTGGACTAAACCTTTATTAAAATGACTTTCAACAAAGGGGCGTAATTGTTGGAAATAATGCAGAAATACACGTTATAACAATGTCTTTAGAATGTGTGTCAATAATATACTTTGAAACAGTTGACTAAACCTTTATTTAAAATGACTTTCAACAAAGGGGCGTAATTGTTGAAATAATGCAGAAATACACGGTATAACAATGCTCTTTAAATATGTGTGTCAATAATATACTTTGAAACAGTGGACTAAACCTTTATTTAAAATGACTTTCAACAAAGGGGCGTAATTGTTGGAAATAATGCAGAAATACACGTTATAACAATGGTCTTTATGAATGTGTGTCAATAATATACTTTGAAACAGTTGACTAAACCTTTATTTAAAATGACTTTCAACAAAGGGACGTAATTGTTGGAAATAATGCAGAAATACACGATATAACAATGCTCTTTAAAATGTGTGTCAATAATATACTTTGAAACAGTGGACTAAACCTTTATTTAAAATGACTTTCAACAAAGGGGCGTAATTGTTGGAAATAATGCAGAAATACACGTTATAACAATGGTCTTTATGAATGTGTGTCAATAATATACTTTGAAACAGTGGACTAAACCTTTATTTAAAATGACTTTCAACAAAGGGACGTAATTGTTGGAAATAATGCAGAAATACACGTTATAACAATGCTCTTTAAAATGTGTGTCAATAATATACTTTGAAACAGTGGACTAAACCTTTATTTAAAATGACTTTCAACAAAGGGGCGTAATTGTTGGAAATAATGCAGAAATACACGCTATAACAATGGTCTTTATGAATGTGTGTCAATAATATACTTTGAAACAGTGGACTAAACCTTTATTAAAATGACTTTCAACAAAGGGCGTAATTGTTGGAAATAATGCAGAAATACACGTTATAACAATGCTCTTTAGAAATGTGTGTCAATAATATACTTTGAAACAGTGGACTAAACCTTTATTTAAAATGACTTTCAACAAAGGGGCGTAATTGTTGGAAATAATGCAGAAATACACGTTATAACAATGGTCTTTAAGAATGTGTGTCAATAATATACTTTGAAACAGTGGACTAAAACCTTTATTTAAAATGACTTTCAACAAAGGGCGTAATTGTTTGAAATAATGCAAGAAATACACGTATATAACAATGGTCTTTAATGAATGTGTGTCAATAATATACTTTGAAACAGTGGACTAAACCTTTATTTAAAATGACTTTCAACAAAGGGGCGTAATTGTTGGAAATAATGCAGAAATACACGTTATAACAATGGTCTTTATGAATGTGTGTCAATAATATACTTTGAAACAGTGGACTAAACTTTATTTAAAATGACTTTCAACAAAGGGACGTAATTGTTGGAAATAATGCAGAAATACACGTTATAACAATGCTCTTTAATGAATGTGTGTCAATAATATACTTTGAAACAGTTGACTAAACCTTTATTTAAAATGACTTTCAACAAAGGGCGTAATTGTTGGAAATAATGCAGAAATACACGTATAACAATGCTCTTAAGAATGTGTGTCAATAATATACTTTGAAACAGTGGACTAAACCTTTATTTAAAATGACTTTCAACAAAGGGACGTAATTGTTGGAAATAATGCAGAAATACACGCTATAACAATGCTCTTTATAAATGTGTGTCAATAATATACTTTGAAACAGTTGACTAAACCTTTATTAAAATGACTTTCAACAAAGGGACGTAATTGTTGGAAATAATGCAGAAAATACACGCTATAACAATGCTCTTTAAAATGATCTGTGTCAATAATATACTTTGAAACAGTGGACTAAACTTTATTGAAAATGACTTTCAACAAAGGGCGTAATTGTTGGAAATAATGCAGAAATACACGTATAACAATGCTCTTTATGAATGTGTGTCAATAATAACTTTGAAACAGTGACTTAACCTTATTTAAATGACTTTAAACAAAGGGACGTAATTGTTGAAATAATGCAAAATACACGATATAACAATGCTCTTTAAAATGTGTGTCAATAATATACTTTGAAACAGTGACTAAACCTTTATTTAAAATGACTTTCAACAAAGGGCGTAATTGTTGGAAATATATGCAGAAATACACGTATAACAATGTCTTTAAAATGTGTGTCAATAATATACTTTGAAACAGTGGACTAAACTTTATTTAAAATGACTTTCAACAAAGGGCGTAATTGTTGGAAATAATGCAAAATACACGGTATAACAATGCTCTTAATATCTGTGTCAATAATATACTTTGAAACAGTGGACTAAACCTTTATTTAAAATGACTTTCAACAAAGGGGCGTAATTGTTGGAAATAATGCAGAAATACACGTTATAACAATGTCTTTAAGAATGTGTGTCAATAATATACTTTGAAACAGTGGACTAAAACTTTAATTAAAATGACTTTCAACAAAGGGACGTAATTGTTGAATAAGCAAAATACACGATATAACAATGTCTTTATGAATGTGTGTCAATAATATACTTTGAAACAGTGGACTAAACTTTATTTAAATGACTTTAAACAAAGGGCGTAATTGTTGGAATAATGCAAAAATACACGTATAACAATGTCTTTAAAATGTGTGTCAATAATATACTTTGAAACAGTGGACTAAACCTTTATTTAAAATGACTTTCAACAAAGGGGCGTAATTGTTGGAAATAATGCAGAAATACACGTTATAACAACGGTCTTTATGAATGTGTGTCAATAATATACTTTGAAACAGTTGAATAAACTTTATTTAAATTGATTTTAAAAAAGGGACGTAATTGTTCGATATAAAGCAAAAATATACAATATAACAATGCTCTTTAAATATCTGTGTCAATAATATACTTTGAAACAGTGGACTAAACCTTTATTTAAAAATCCTTTCAACAAAGGGACGTAACTGTTGGAAATAATGCAGAAATACACGTTATAACAATGGTCTTCATGAATGTGTGTCAATAATATACTTTGAAACAATGGACTAAACCTTTATTTAAAATGACTTTCAACAAAGGGGCGTAATTGTTGAAAATAATGCAGAAATACACGCTATAACAATGGTCTTATGAATGTGTGTCAATAATATACTTTGAAACAATGGACTAAACCTTTATTTAAAATGACTTTCAACAAAGGGGCGTAATTGTTGAAATAATGCAGAAATACACGATATAACAATGGTCTTTAGAATGTGTGTCAATAATATACTTTGAAACAGTGGACTAAACCTTTATTTAAAATGACTTTCAACAAAGGGACGTAATTGTTGGAAATAATGCAAAATACACGTATAACAATGCTTTAAATTGTCAATAATTCTGAAAGTGCTAACTATTTAAATGACTTTAACAAGTGTTGTTGAATGCAAAATACTTAACTCTAAAAAATGTATCATTATGACTTGAAACAGTGGACTAAACCTTTATTGAAAATGACTT
The DNA here is from genome assembly GCA_038373885.1 of Cheiracanthium punctorium. Classification (NCBI taxonomy): domain Eukaryota; kingdom Metazoa; phylum Arthropoda; class Arachnida; order Araneae; family Cheiracanthiidae; genus Cheiracanthium; species Cheiracanthium punctorium. The sequence goes on along the minus strand of JAWZYV010000121.1, from coordinate 2,935 downwards.
TCAACAAAGGGGCGTAATTGTTGGAAATAATGCAGAAATACACGTTATAACAATGGTCTTTAAGAATGTGTATCAATAATATACTTTGAAACAGTTGACTAAACATTTATTTAAAATGACTTTCAACAAAGGGACGTTAATTGTTGGAAATAATGCAGAAATACACGGTATAACAACTGCTCTTTAAATATCTGTGTCAATAATATACTTTGAAACAGTGGACTAAACTTTATTAAAAATCCTTTCAACAAAGGACGTAATTGTTGGAATAATGCAGAATACACGTATAACAATGGTCTTTAGAATGTGTGTCAATAATATACTTTGAAACAATGGACTAAAACCTTTATTTAAAATGACTTTCAACAAAGGGGCGTAATTGTTGGAAATAATGCAGAAATACACGTTATAACAATGCTCTTTAGAAATGTGTGTCAATAATATACTTTGAAACAGTGGACTAAACCTTTATTGAAAATGACTTTCAAAAAGGGGCGTAATTGTTGGAAATAATGCAGAAATACACGCTTATAACAATGGTCTTTAAGAATGTGTGTCAATAATATACTTTGAAACAGTTGACTAAACCTTATATTTAAAATGACTTTCAACAAAGGGACGTAATTGTTGGAAATTAAGGCAAAAATATACGGATATAACAATGCTCTTTATAATATGTGTGTCAATAATATACTTTGAAACAGTGGACTAGACCTTTATTGAAAATGACTTTCAACAAAGGGGCGTAATTGTTGAACATAATGCTAAAATACACGTTATAACAATGGTCTTTAAAATGTGTGTCATAATATAACTTTGAAACAGTTGACTAAACCTTTATTTAAAATGATTTCAAAAAAGGGACGTAATTGTTGGAAATAAAGCAAAAATACACGATATAACAAATGCTCTTTAAATATGTGTGTCAATAATATACTTTGAAACAGTGGACTAAACCTTTTATTTAAAATGACTTTCAACAAAGGGGACGTAATTGTTGGAAATAATGCAGAAATACACGTTATAACAATGGTCTTTATGAATGTGTGTCAATAATATGACTTTGAAACAGTGGACTAAACCTTTATTTAAAATGACTTTCAACAAAGGGGCGTAATTGTTGGAAATAATGCAGAAATACACGTTATAACAATGGTCTTTATGAATGTGTGTCAATAATATACTTTGAAACAGTGGACTAAACCTTTATTTAAAATGACTTTCAACAAAGGGGCGTAATTGTTGGAAATAATGCAGAAATACACGTTATAAACAATGGTCTTAATGAATGTGTGTCAATAATATACTTTGAAACAGTGGACTAAACCTTTATTTAAAATGACTTTCAACAAAGGGGCGTAATTGTTGGAAATAATGCAGAAATACACGTTATAAAACAATGTCTTTATGAATGTGTGTCAAATAATTATACTTTGAAACAGTGGACTAAGACCTTTTTTATAATGACTTTAAAAAAGGGACGTAATTACGTTGATGGTCGTAATTGTTTGAGATTATTAGCAAAAGTGACGTTAATTGTTTATAATGCAGGAATGTCGTTATAAATGCTCTATTAAAATCTTGTCAATAATTCTCTGAAGCAGTGGACTAAAATCTTTATTTAAAACTGACTTCAACAAAGGCGTTAATTGTTGAACTAATGCAGAAATACACGGTAATATACAATGCTCTTAATATTGTCTGTCAAAATATACTTTGAAACAGTGACTAAACCTTTATTTAAAATTGACGTTCAACAAAGGGACGTACATTGTTGGGAATAATGCAGGAATGCACGGTATAACAAGCTCTTTAAGAATGTGTGTCAATAAATACTGCTGAAACAGTGGACTAAACCTTTATTTAAAATGACTTTCAACAAAGGGGCGTAAATGTGTTGGAAATAATGCAGAAATACACGTATAACAATGGTCTTTATAAAATGTGTGTCAATAAATATACTTTGAAACAGTGGACTAAACCTTTATTTAAAAATGAACTTTCAACAAAGGGACGTAATTGTTGGAAATAATGCAGAAATACAGCTTATAAACAATGCGCTCTTATGAAATGTGTGTCAATAATATACTTTGACAACAGTGGACTAACCTTATTTAAAATGACTTTCAACAAAGGGCGTATTTGTTGAAACTAATGCAGAAATACACGTGTATAACAATGTCTTTATAATGTGTGTCAATAATATACTTTGAAACAGTGTGACTAAACCTTTATTTAAAATGACTTTCAACAAAGGGGACGTAATTGTTGGAAATAATGCAGAAATACACGTTAATAACAACGGTCTTTATGAATGTGTGTCAATAATATATAATTTGAAACAGTTGACTAAACCTTATTTCAAATTGACTTTTAACAAAGGACGTAATTGATTCGCAATAATGGCATAAATACACGATAGAGACATTCTCTTTAAAAATGTGTGTCAATAATGTAGCTTTGAAACAGTGGACTAAACCTTTATTTCAAAATGACTTTCAAAAAAGGGGGCGTAATTGTTTGGTAAACTAATGCAGAAATACACGTTATAAACAATGTGTGTCTATAAGAATGTGTTCCAATAATATTACTTTGAAACAGTATGACTAAACTTTTATTTAAAATGACTTCAACAAGGGACGTAATTGTTGAAATAAGGCAAAAATATACGAGTATATACAATGCTCTTTAAAATGTGTGGTCAATAATATGACTTTTGAAACAGATGGACTAAACCCTTTATTGAAAAATGGACATTCAACAAAGGGGGCGTAATGTGTTGGAAATGATGCAGAAATACACTTTATAACAATGGGTCTTTATGAATGAGTGTGTCAATAATATAACTTTGGAAACAGTTGACTAAACCTTTTATATAAAATTGACTTTCAACAGAGTGACGTAATTGTCCCTTTGTTGCTATAACAATGGGATA
>JAWZYV010000119.1:0-19821 GCA_038373885.1 Cheiracanthium punctorium | reverse complement strand
CATTTTCGCTATCAGTCGAAAACGTTATTTATTTTTCCTAACCTTTATTCACGAGTATTGAACATCAATTCCACAAAATATTTCTACATGACCAAATAGGATGCTGACATTTCAATTTTTATACGTAATGATTTTAAAAGAAATCATCCCTTTTCAAGAAGTTGACATCAGAAATTTATCTGTTATTTGCTGGATTAGCAAAAATCGGGAAAAGTCGCAAAAATATATGGGAACAAATGTGTTAAAAAGGTATTTTTTTTTATAAATTAGAAATAAAAAGGTACCTTTTAAATCTCAACAACAGTCAGCAAAAATAAATTTTTATCAATTAATCCTTTATTTACAAATTCATTATGAATTTTAACCTATAAGGTTCTTCTGAGAGCGAATGTAAAGCACATTATACAATTCTTTTACAGCTATTTATTATTGACGGAACACTTTTATGTGATTGCACGCCATCTTAATCCTTTACAATCACGAGATAAAATTATCGTGTAAATAAGTGTTTTATATAAATCTATCAACAAAATCATTTTAAATCTTTCAGTCAAAACAAATTCATGAGTATGAAAAAGGATCGATTTGAATGCCATTGCTTTCGTCATTTTATTCACATATCAATATTTTTTTAAACAAAATGTAACTTACTTTTTTATATACTTTATATTAATGAAGGTAAAAGAAAGATATGTTCTCTTGTTCCTATTGACTTTACTTCCTATATTGCAGCTATCTATATTTATAAAAATAAATAAAAAACTTCGTAAAATAACACACATAATATTCTTATCGACAAAACGTTAGTTTCGGGTTGAACAAAAAGTCTACCCTTCTTCAATTGTAGAAAAGTTCCACTATCTGCACGAGCAGAAAGGTTAGAACTGACTTCAGTTCTATGCAGACGGTGATTCGCAACTCTTAGAAAAGGAAATGTAACGGATGATAGAAGAAATCAAGGCGGTTCAGAATCACAAAGCAAAGTGGGGTCGGAAATGTTGTCTTCATGTATTTGTTAAAAATCACTTTCGAAAGTGTATTGAAGTAATAGTGAACATTCCGACGATGATTTGTCAAAAACTAATGCATCTTTCACAGAAAGCGCCTTGTCTAAAATTGATAGTTTGCGAATTTTATCACACTTCATTGATGAGATATTCGAAGGAAAGCCTGTTGTAGAGATGGGGAAAGAATGAACATCCTGTTCTTTTTAACCTGTTCTTAAGAAAGAACGGGAACACCCTGTTTAGTGATCACGGCAGAAACATGTTCTCAGTTCATTAAGGTCCGACACTTCAAAATTTTATGGCAGGCAAGATCGTTGTAAAAATAAATTTTGGAAAAGGCCTTAAAGGTGAAATTTCTCATTAAAAGGCGTGATTAATATTTTTTTGCCAAGAAAAATTTAAATTCTGGGGGACCAGATCCCTTCCCCCCCCTCCTACCCCCTCTCCTGTTCACACCTTGGCTACGTATGTGATGGTGGGGACAGAAGTTCACAATTTTAGCTTTATCAAATTCTAAGTAATTGCAGAATCTTAGCTATTTTGAGAAATAATGATAACGATGACGATTATCTGGGGGGGGGGGGGGTAGAACTTTTATCCCAACCTACCATAATTTTAGAGTGGACCCGGTCTAAGAATAAGAAACTTTCTTATATGTTCAATACGAAATGCACTCACAGGAAAACAATTCGTCAATTTTTATTATTCCAGCCAAACTTCTCAATTTCAATCAAAGTAAAAAATTTAATAATAAAGAAAATGATAGTCTAAAACACAAATAAATCGAAAAAAATTTTTTATTAGCGTCAAACAATAATATAAGCATTACACTATCTCCATATAAAACGCGCCTTCCCTTCACACGCTCTCAGCCATCTCCTTTTGGCTGAAAAAGAACCTGTTCCTAGGAGACCTCTCCTATTGGCTAAAAAAGAGCCAGTTCTTTGATCACGGCTGGGAGCTGGAACACCTAGTTCAGCGTTCTTTCGTAGAACGGAGAGCTAGGTGTTTTTTCGAGGAACGGAGAGAGCTGGTGTTCTTTTGGGAACGGAGTAAACGAAGTGTTCTCTGGTGAACGGGGTGAAAGGTGTTCTTTTGATCTGTTCTTTTGCTTTAATTCCGTTCTGAGCTGAATACAGGGTCTAAGTTGTAGACTTGGAGTCAGAAGTAAGGCCGTACTTAGAAAGGGGGGGGGGTCCTATGAGTTTGGACGTCCCTCCCTCGACGTTATTACATTATATGTATATGGTGTATTTATACAGGGACGTAGCCAGAATTTTTTCTTGGGGGTGGGGATGGTGAGAGGTATGAATTGCAGTGATGTATTGGTTTGGCAACAAAGTAATTGCGTTTTTCCGTATTTCAATATTTCGCCTGGCCAAAACTACTGAAGTCAATTATGCGAAATTTGGCACGTACGTGAGTTCTTCAACATAGGTGCTAGATCAGAGAGCATTTTCCAAAATTCGTAATCTTAGGGGGGTAAGGGGCCAAAAAGTTCTTTTCACATATCCCGCGTGATCTCAAATAAAAATAGAGATATCCGTGAAATTCTTTCTGTAAAATACAGCAGTCACGTATACCTAAAAATTAATTTCAGGACATTTTTAATATTGTCCTCTAAGGAGGATAGAAGCGAAAAAAGGGGGAGGGTGGCCATCTTTTATGGACGAAAAAAAAATACTGCCAGTGAAATTCTTACTTTAAAATGTAACAAATATGAATCGTATGTTCAGGCACAGCTTACCTGTAATTAAAAACTTGTTGAAAACTTATTTGCTTGAATTTTATACAAGAAAACGCAATTACTTTGTTGCCAACCCAATATAAATGAACGAAATGTTTTCGCAATAGTTAAAAAAAATTAAAAATCTTGCTACATAAGTTGAAAATTGGGTGCGGGGATATATCCTGAAATTTTTGTCTTTGTATGGCCCAGGTCTGAAGCCATTTAAGCTGGATTTTCGGAGCTATGTAATTTTATATGCCGAAGTCGTATTCATTTTCCTAAATCGGAGTCGGAGCAATACTGAGCCTGATACTTACAGCTTTTTAAACGGAATGTCTTTAATTTTTAAGCTGGAGCATGTACTTTTAAAGCTGAAACTGTACATTTTTTTTTTCTTTTTTAAGCTCTAAGAGCGTATCGACTATTTTGTGGGCTCCCCCATTGGAAATGGGCAGGTCCACGCCGTGTATTTTTAACCTGAAGGCAACACAAGGAATTTTTTTTTTAAAACTTTTTTTTTACTTGTGATGGACTTATTTAATATTTTGAATTAGAGCTAAAAATGTTTGTCGTTGTACAAAAGCCATGTCTTTTAAGCTGGAGCCCGATACATATATTTTTATTTGTAGTTGTAGCCAAAGAAGGATTTTTTTTTAAACCCGAGCCAGATCCATAACCTCTTGGAGCTATACCTGGAACAATATATATTTTTTAAGAGGCGGAGCGAACGGTGAAAAAGGCTGAATTTTTCAGCAAACGACTTCATCATTATTAGTTTGTTAACATTATTTTAAATTGGGGGGGGGGCAGACTTTCTGATTCACCCCCTTGGGTACGGTCTTGCATGAGTGCTTAGATAGGGGACAAGGGGTCAGGGCCGTATCCAAACAAAAATTTCGGAGGGGGACCAAACGAAAGAGAAAGGCTGAATTTTTCACAAAGACTTCAACTTTATTATTTTGTTAACAAAATTTTAAATTTCGGGGGGAGGGGGACCAGACCCCCTGGGTACGGCCTATGAAGGGGGTGCTCTCTCTCCAGCTTTCGTTATAGTGAACACTCTTATAGTATTTTGAGTTTTTTTATCATTATTATTTTTGTATTAAAATGTTTGAAAGTCCGAAAAAAAACTTCTACAACCCCCCCCCTCCCATTCCTCCAAGAGTTACGACTATAGGGTCAAAGCTTGCGTTACTTAGGTGCATTGTGATAATGTGCATATTATGTGCCCGAGGTAACGTACTTCCCGACGAACCCCTGGCACATTATCCAGGGTCAAAGTCTTGCGTTACTTTCGCTTTATCACGAAATTTATGGTGTGGACTGGGAATAAGGCTAGGAAAGGAGGGGGTGGAGGATTTCATTGCAGATTTTCAGCTTCAACGGTCGCTCCTCTTGTGCGTCGGCTCTTTTACTGCAGTAGTGCTGAAGAAGAAAAAACTAAAACAAAAGGGTATGCAGTCACGTGGCATATTGTATCAGACCGTTCAAGGATTAGTTGAAACAGATCATTCCTTTGCGCTGTTACTGGTACAACTCTTAGTTATGCTTATGTTTGGATAGTTTTTCCTCATGGATAGAAAAAAAATCTTTTGTTTGGACGGATTTTAAAGTTATTGATTCCGCTGCTTCCAAAGCTTTGTGCAATATAGTCTAATCAAAATAAACAGTTATGAATATTATGTCATTTTAGGAGCTGTCAGACTCAAATATTGTTTACTCGTGTAAGCAATATTGTATCACTCAGGTAAGTAATCGAAAATTAGGCCTGGCCTAAATAATTCTCTCTAGAATTGAAGTTTTTCATTTCTTTTTACATACATGCTATGAGTAAGGATAACAAAAGTTAATAAAAAGCACAGAAAAAATTTTGATTTTAGAAATATGTGCATATTTAACACTATATTATAGAACGTTAATATAATTAAAATATTTTACCAAAATTACTGTTAATATACTTGATTAAAGAAAGCCAGTATGTTGGTTGCAAAGTTTTTTTAAACATTTTGCAATTGTATTAAAGCATAGTACATGCTAAAAAGGACGTATATTTTCATTTTTAAATTGAATAAAATAGTCATAATAAAGCTACGATAAATCAAAGAACCTGTTCTCAAAAGAACAGGAAAAAGAACTGTTCTTTAAAAAAGAACGGGAACAGTGAACAACTGTTCTTTGAAAATAACGCTTTTCCCCATCTCTAGCCTGTTGTTTATGAGACCAGATAAAGAAATTAGACGAACACTTCACCACTGCTTCCAAAGTGATTATTAACGGGCACATGAAGTTGACGTTTTAGACCCCATATTCCGATGTGATTTTGAGGCATTTTGGGTACCGTTACCACCCCTTAACCCCTTCTCCTCCTCTCTAGAGTATTCCCATGTATTTATAAACGGCTATAGTTAGTGAAAGTCCAGCTTGTCCTGACTGGCAAGCCGCATAGTGACAAGCGACGGAAAAAAAATTCCAATATTATTCGATTTAGTCAAACTAGAAAATGCGTCTTCGACCTCAGCTGCAGTTTATGTAGTTCTTTTCAAAATGAACAGACATGGCGCCTGTAGGTTAAAGAGTATGGTATTCTGAGCCATCTTGGTTCCCTCTACCACACTTTATTCCACCCCCACCCCCAAACACACACGCACACACACACAGAAGAATTAAGAATCCTCATGCATTTAAAAACAGGCTGAGTTAGTGAAAGTCTACTTCCTACTAATTGGCAAGCCGTAGTGACAGGCGTGGAAGAAAAAATTTCAAAATTAACTGATTTAGTGAAACTAAAAAATGCAACTTCGATCTAGCTACAGTTTACGCAGTTCTTCGCAAATTGAACAGACGTGGCGCCTTTAGTAAGAGTATTTAAGTAGATTAAAATAATAATCTGAAGTATCTCTTTTACAGTAATCATAAAAGAAAAATTCGAAAAGCTTGGGAAAGGGTGTTGAAAGAAATTGAAAATTCGTGCTACAAACTATACTTTCCCGCTTGGACAGACTTTGAACGTGATCTGTATTTGACAACTTTGGACGTACGTAGAAATTTTGCCGCAAGGTGAGATGAAATTTCCGCTCTATATTAATTAAGTACGTAGAAACAATAAGGAAACCCTAAAAGGAATTCCAGATTAACAACAACAACCACTAAAAATTACGATTTAATTAAAAAACTAATTATGAATAATATCTAAACAAGATTATTTCAATCACGTGTTGGGGAAAAGTGTACTCACGAACCAGCAAGACTGAAAGTCTGAACATAACAAAAGTAACTTCTATAGTTCAATGGCTGATGGTCCATTTGACGTAATTATAGAAATATACTTTTAAGCCTTTCCGTGTCGCTCTCTTGATATTTTCGGGCAGGAGAGCTCAAAAGTTATGGGCAAGAAAAGTTAGAACACTTCAATTCTTATGCAAAGAAATTTCTTATAAAGTATCCAAATCTTTAAATAAATGGATATATTGTAGATGCATTTATCTTTAACAATATTTTTAGATTAAAAAAATAATTAATTTTGTAACCGTTTTCTTGAAAATAAAACGACCATTAAGGGGTTAATTTAAGCTTGAACGATAGGAAACACCAGGACTAAATGAATGCATAGTATTATTCACTAGTATGGTTTTTTGTACTTAATGATATACAACTAAATTTTCTAATTTTTGAAAGTCGGTTTACTGCACTCTCCTGCCGACTACCAGTAATAAAAGCAAAGTTTAACATGCGTTGGTTAGTATAATTAAAAATAATTAAAATTCAAGTGCAACCACAGTTTTAAAAGGCTCTTGAGGAAATTTATTTTCTTCATTTCAGTATATCTCAAAATCCCAGGAAATAAAATTTGGATTCGTTCAAACGTGCTTCTTTGAAAAAAAAATAATCAACTAATGTAAAGGGTCTTGTCCCAAAAAGGTGGTAAATGGGTTTCATTCTTTATCTATTAGGTATAAGTGGGCAAAGTAATTTGACAAAAATGTTCAAAATAAGATCAGAAATAATACTCCGTTAAGAAAAAAATTCTCTTGTTAATTTTTAAAATGTTACACTTTTTAAATTTTTATACGGTACCCGTTAAAAAAGAAAAAAAAATTACCAATTAGTAAAATCCGCCTATACACTAATGAGGTGATGCACCACAAATTCGAGCCTTTCATCATACTAAGCCACAGAGATATTTTTAAAGAAAGATGATCGGAGACTGTACATGATTTTGCATGTAAACGTTATTTGCTTATTAAGAGTGAAAAAAAATTCTTTCTTAATTTCTGTACGACTCCTGAAATGCGATCATTGGATGTGATTTTTTCCTGTCGAGTGCCTTTGAAAAGTGGTTTAAGTCAGCATTATATTTATCTTGATATCTCTGACACTTTTTAAGGGGTATAGTTTTTTTAATTTTATACGCCACCTCTATACTGCATTTGGCACATTTTACTATTTGGGAATTGTTTCGTAAGGGGGTCGTATAAAAATTAAAAAGTGTAACTTTTTGAAAATTTACGAAAGACTTTTTTTTTTTTTTAACGGAGTCTTATTTCCGACCTAATTTTGAACATTTTTTCAATTGACACTGCCCACTTATCTCTAGTAGATAAAGAATTAAAGCCCGTCACCACCTTCTTGGGGCACCCTCTGTAGTTAAAATAGAACGTTAATGGATCGTATGTTACATACAACAGTTCTGTTACCAGGTTTAAATCCCTAATTTCGTAGCTAAATTCTGCAGTTTTCTGAATTTTCAGCCACGAAAAGGAAATTTGATGCTGGGAAGGCATTCTTAGTAGTACTTTTAGGGAGGGTTTCACTGCTCACTATAATTACCGAAAATAAACTCGAAAACCAACTTTCCGTATTATGGATGAACGAAGTCGAAGGAATGTATTCAGTAAATAAATAAAATTAGTAGTTTGAATTTAAATTTCAAAGTTAATTCAAAGTAAATGTCTATGAAACCCTGGGAAGTTCATAATTTTAGAAAAACTAAACCATAAATATAGGTTTAAGCTGTGTAACACCGATTGCTTTATATCTTGTAAAACTAAAGAAATTATCATCATCATCATTGGTGATGTTTATACGTGTGTGTGAGTGAGGGGAAGCGTATTTTAGTTCATCGTGAACCGAGAACATCGTAATATGTGATCCATTCAATGCAGAATATCTCCATATAGAGATTACACATGTGAATTATAAGTAATTATTGTACATTTTATTTTAGTCCAATTCCTCCTCCTCCAAAACGACCTGTAACTCCTGATAGTGACATTGTACAGTTGACTGATGAAGACTATAGAAAATTACACGAAGTAAGCCATCAGCTCATTCCTCTATTGCTGCAAATTTAAGTAGATTACATCTGCATGATGCGCACTCTCAGTTAAAATGCACTAAAATAAAACTCTTTGATTTGATTTTTCAGAATCGTAATAGAGGAATTATAATACGAAATGAAAATGATGTTCCTAAAATAATTGAGGAAAATGATGAATACAAAATGGTCCATGAAGTGAGTGAAAAAGTTCATCGCAGTACTTGAAAAAGATTATCTATTTATTTAAAAGAGATTCCGTAGATCCCATAATTGCGTATTTTGTTATAGTTCTAATTTCTTGAAATCTGTTAATTGTTTCAAATCTTATGCTTTTCAGAATGAATTATTGGAAGAATATGTTGTGAAAGTTGAAAATGATGTACCAAAAAGGTATACGGTGCTTATGATAATTTATATCGCGCTAATAATACGTATATCCATATTTTTTGTGGAACATGAATTTTCTTAATCTAGGTTTTTTTTTTTTTGGTATTATTCTAGGATTCCTAAATTAATGTACACGATGTTATGTTTTGATCTGATTTTGAACATTAAATTAAATAAATTAGTATAAAAAATATTTTTATTATTAATTTCATTATTGCAATTTCTTTTTTGGGTTAGCCAAAGTTAAATGTTACTATAAAAATTACTGTATTTTAAAATATTTTATATTTGAAACTAATTTAAGAATAAAAACTAGTAAAAGGAAAATAAATATTTAAGTCAAAAGTTTTTAGCTTCTTCATATTTAACGTATGAACTTGCTACTTTATTCAAATACACGGACGAACACACTTCTATATTTTATCTACAAATTAGTTATACATATCTCCAGTTAAAAAGAATTACACTACCGTCTTTCTTAGGTTCCCATATGTACCAGTGGCGTAGCCAAGGGGTTGGGTGGGCTAGGCAGGTCACCCCCCCCATGAGGAATTTTTGCTATACAAAATGTTTATTCTTCACTCCCTTATCACACACATATATGAGCTGAAGTAGTCGTACCCCCCCCCCCCCCTCCCTATGAAAAGTTTTGGCTACGCCACTGATATGTACAATTAGTGAATAATACAACAGTACTTTCTCAATTAAATTAATTAAGAACATTGTAAATGATAGAGATAGGGAAAAATGTCTTTTATATATATGTGTGTTGTTAACAAAATCCTTATTAATTTTGTACTTTATGATTAGTATGATTAATTTTGTACTTTAAATTCAAGATTTTTTTTCTTATTTCCTTTATTATTTATTTCAGTTGTTTGAGAAGCAGCCTAAGTAATATTATTTTCAATCATTTATAAGACGAAACATATTATTTATTGAAAAAGTGTGTCATTGAAAAAAAGAGAAACGTTTCTTGGAATTAATGGGCATCTATGGTGCTTTGGAATTTTAAGGACCGTTACATAATATTTCCTGGACCTTTTTCTGAACAAATCAGGAAATTCCCACTAAACTGTATTTTTCAATATAAATTGTTTCTTGGAATCTTCATGCGACGTTTCTTGAAATTCTAGTGCACCTCAGTTGACCGTTATTTCAAAGGAACATTCCTAGATAATTTTTATAGTATTCTTTTATTTTGAGAAAAAACTACGTAGTTCTCTTTATTATAATTCGAAATACAATAAATAAACAACTCAATTGAAAGTGTTTTTATGATATCAGAGTGTAATTTGCATATTTTTTGGTATATCGTACGGTTTTTTGTATTGCACATGATTATATTCCCACAAAATTTGTTAAAGATCGAAATGAAGTACATAAGCTTATCTTGCTGTCTAGCTATTATTCCCAAAAAAATATTGAAAACAATTACTGTAAAGGAAAGTGGTTAATTATATTCCGTACATGTTGGTAGCTATGTATTAGTGTAGTTCACTGTTGGATTTTTCTAAGAAAAATGATTTTAAAACGGTCCTTTTTTTGAATTTCGATACCGGTAAAGAAAATAAAATCTCATGCACAATATCTACTACTTTAAAAGTTACAAAACTGCTTTGGTTCTTTTCTGCTGAAGCTCAGATCAATTATTATTCATAAACTTAATTGTAAACGACTACATTTATAAAATACACATATTTTACTCCAATTTCTTTAGAAATCAATTGTGCATAATTTTCAAACAGTAATGTGAAACTCTTGCTTAAGGTTTTTTCAATACTGCATAGTCTTATTATTCTATTTTATTTTCAGAAAAAAGAAATTCAGAAAATTGCGCAAATTTTTCTCTAGAATCTCTTGCATTAGAAAAGTAAGTGTGGATACTTTTATTTTATGAAGTTTTCTTTTTAAATATTCCTGAAATGTGTCCAAATTTACGGCATACTTCAAAATTATACCTTGCACTTAAAGAAAAGAAAAGAAAAATCTCTCTAATCATACTGATTGCATTTTGAAGAATGATAAGTGGGTACAAAGTTGTTGTGTGTGTAAACCGTGCAAAGTCATGTCTCAGAATTGATTGCGTTATTTTGTAGATTTGCACAAACAAATATGTAAAGCTAAAAATAATAGAAAACTTAAGTATTTTTTGGGGTTAAGAAGGGTTTGAAAAGTGACTTTTTTGATTAAATACAATGACAGTAAAAAAAAAAAAAAAAAATCTTTTATAACAGGTGTGCACATTGCTTAAAAATTTCAGAAGCTGCATAAATATAACAAGATGATCTATTTTTCATAATATTATAACATTGCAGTGAAACAGTCCAAATTGCATTTATAAAGCAATTTTAGCGTAAAGAAAGGAAAGTACCCATGGCATTTAGCAAAAGATGTAAAGAAGTTAATTGCCATAGGTATTTTAAATTATTAAAACTGCGTTGTGACGGCTAAAAATCCAGGTTCGAATGCACTTAGTTGCAGTAAGAAAAAGACATTGAATGCTTAAAACAAATGCTTAAAAGATAATATTGAACATTATTACAACGGGCGGTGGTGGATCAGTGAAATAAAATTACGTCCTATAAGGACATTGAATCTTGTCTTCTATCCATACTTATTTACAATCACCTCCATAAGTTGGATACTTTTTGTGGGGACTGCAAAGTATCCAACTTGCGAAGGTACTACTGGTACTCATGTATATTTCTTTATTGTCTAGTTCTCTTTTTTAATTTAGATTTGTTTTATTTATTCAATTTTGATTTTTAAGAATTAGAACAAAGTAAAGAACCAGTTTCGTCTAAATTTTCTTCGGCTGCAGCTGTTTGATTGCGACATGTAGCGTGAACGCTTCCTTCCGGATTGTTTACAACCGGGGTTAAAAACATCTAAACATGGACTCCTTCCCCTGCTTTTGCTCCTTCTGCGTCTCGACATCTACACCCCACATCCCCCTTTGGAACGGCTCCTGCTATGACGTCACGAACTGCAGCCTAGCCTTTGAAGGAAATTAAATGTGAATTCCTTATACGAAAAGGAATTAGCAAAGAAATTGCTTATAAGTGAGTATTTTACTCCTTTTTTTGTAAATATACTCGTTTCTAACTTTAAAAAAGTACAAAAAGTAATCCATAGTTGTAAATGTATTCTAAAATTACCGTTAAAAATTGTAGAAATGACAGCGCATTGCCGTTGAAAGTATATTACGGTCTTTGAAAGATTGTAGAAATGAGTATTTTATTCCTTTTTTTTTTGTAAATATACTCGTTTCTAACTTTAAAAAAGTACAAAAATAATCCATAGTAGTAAATGTATTCTAAAATTACCGTTAAAAATTTTAGAAATGACAGCGCATTGCCGTTGAAAGATTTTATGGTCTTTAACGGTACAATTGTACAATATATCTGCTGTTTGACAACCAGTTAGATAAAAACATAAACATCCGGTTTGGAGGCGGAAACGGACACATCCATTAGTTGGTGGCGGTTCCAGTAAAAGTGCGCATGCTGAAAATCTGAAATGCACTAGAGCATCGACTATCCGAGGTAGTAGGGATAGAGCATGCATTGGACTGCTGAAATGTCGGATAACGCAGCCAGTCATTTTTCGCCATACTGATTGCTTGTTATAATTTAGCATGTTTTGACTGTTCGAGTCTGTATCTAGTTCTTAAACATTAATTTCTAAGTGGAGCAATGGTTAAAGAGAACTGCTTGATTGAGTTTAGTATCTCAGTTAACGTGGAGCATCGGATGAGCTGGGCTTGTATAATCGAGTTTTTAGTGCATACTTGTTCGTACTTTCAGTATATGGTCGACATTAGTTTTCTTTCCTCCCTATTTTTGAGTTCTTCTTAACTCAATACAATGAAAATAAAAATAAATAAATGCAAAATTAATTTTCCTAAACGTAACAAAAAAAGAATTCGAAAATATTAGTTGCTATTTCAACTTAATGGAAAGCGTTAATTGAATTAGCGAATAATGTAAACTCTTCTGCCAAAGGTATGCTCATGAAATTTATGCTGCAGTAACGGTGAATCGGGGCCATAGTGATTCTACTGGGCCTGCTTGTGCACTCCGAAACAGGCCTGCAGTCGTTTCCTCATTGGTTAGATTCGGATATTAGATAACGTATCTAAGTGCTGGAACCAATAAGTGAGCATCCGGTAGGACTCTTTGGATGACTCATGGGAGTGGACAAACAGGCCCGGTAGTATCAAGATGGACCCGGGTGAATCCACTTCATTATATTAAGCGAAAAATAAATCCCTTTATACAGTTTAAAGCTTGCTTTTAGCATTTTATGCATTACACTCTCAAATAAAAGTACTAGAGTAAGAGGTAAATTTCCCACGTTGGTTTCGTATTTTAAGAATTATTTATTATAGAATACGAATTAGCCTATATATAATTATAACTTTCCACATTTGTCTCGAGTTGTGAGTTCTTCAAAACCCTCAATAATTTTTCGCAAAGCTAAAACAGAAAATTTCGTTTATACTTGAATACTTTTTTGAGGGTATACATTTTACTTTATATTAAAAATCTCTTCTACAAGGTAATTTAATGTGTCAGTGAGGACTTAAAAATCAAGGGGGAAGAGTTTCTGTAGGAAATATTTAATTGTAAATAATAAATTTCGAACATTTCTGGAATATTCTTTAGCTCATTTTGAAATTTGTCGTAATAAGGCGTTATTAAAAAGATCCCAGAAGGTTTTTCTTGCTTTAAAAATAGTAAAAATAAATTTCCCCACTCCTTTTCTCACACGCGGAACTTGAGCTTATGAGAAAATATAGACAATATCCTTTCATAAATATTTGCAGTATTCTGGATACATACAGGTTGAAATTTTTTTCTATCCGCTCGTTGTCTTGTAGTTACTTTTAATTACAGCAATACCTGTAACGGTAATAGCTATTTTATGCTGTAAACTATTATATATATTTTCAGTGTAAGTAATGGTACAATCGGCATTTATTCCTCACTAAACTTTTAGATGTAATCTTGCATCTTTCAGAATGTCCTATAGCAAAGAGAAAATTGCACCAGCTAGATATTAGTTTTAAAAAACATAAAATCTATATAATTTTAGCATGAACCAGGGACAAACACACTGGAGTTTTCTAAAATTTTCAACTTAAAAGTGATTTTAAAATCTCGGGCTTCATTTAAAGTTTCAGGCTACATATTCAAAATAGTCTATAACTCTTGTTTGTTGCAGCTGTTATGTTGCAGCTTATTATTGCTTTTAAATCTTTTTCAGATACCTAAACATAACCTTCAGCTTTCACCATACAATGCATTTCTCTGAAAACCAGTTTATCGTTTATTCCACAATTGAAGTAACACCAGAAAGCCAAGCCAATTCAAACTGTGTGTACGCCACCAAGAATTGAACAATCAGTTACCGTTGCTGAAAATCTGGGGAAAATTTGAACTGAAAGTAAATGCTGTCGATGAGTGACTTTGCTAACTTTTGATCTGATGGAAGCTACTTGGCCGAATCTTTTAGATAGTATTAACCAAAGACGCAGCTTACGTTCAGAAGAGATGCTGCAAGAGATTTTACTTTTGGCAATTGCGGCTTGCTTGAAGAATGTATTCTATGGCAATGTACCAAAAGCCGAAAGCGCTCTTCACAACGTCAGAAAAATCGTGCCGACATAAAAAGGCCAAGAAACATCGAGCAAACTGCAGCTCTGTTTTGTTTTTATCTAACTGCGTGTGGGATGGGAAATATTCGTCATTGATATCATTAGCGTAGAATGGCCATGTTCAAATCATTTGTTGAATCGCAAAATAGCACTTGGGATCAGAACATAATGTACTTTAATAATCGATGAAAACTTTGGCCATCGTAGTACTTGTACAAGGGCAGACATACCTGACGTTATGAAGGAAAACGATCATTCTCGGCTGTTCTGGACAGATGAATCCCTCAAGGCAGATGATCAAGCCGAAGACTGTCTATACGCTTGTGCGCTCTTAAAGATTCCACACTAAACCGGGAAAGAATTCCCTGGAAAACTCAGTGCTCGGGTACCTGGTGAAATAGCAGTTTTTGATTAGAAACAGTTCTTCCGAGATTGCTCATATATAGATCGAATTAGTGATGCACCATAGCAACTTCAGTCTAAAATATACAACGTAAACAACACGAGAGTAAAAAGCGTGTAATGCTGTAACAATCCTAATAACCAATTTCACTGCCAGGATCAACTAATAATGACTTTGCAGTTGCAGTTATTCTTACAACACTGGCTGTCTGATGTGTACAACCTATTTTATGGGGAAGATTAATAATATTATGATCTAAGTGTACATTTATAAAGTACAGTACAGACTTTATTAACAATAAGATATATTTGCGTTATTCTGAAATAGTTAAGCAGCAGATACATTTAATTTAAATATATTCAATAGCAAAATGTATCTAAATGAAATAGTAAATAGAAAATTAAATAAGTATTCAATAGCAAATGTAAATAAAATTGTAAACAATAAATAATAAAATAGCAATAGTAAATACTACAGTTGTTATTATTTGTTTATTTATTTATTTTTGTATTGACAACATCATTATTTTCAGTTTTTACGGAAGCGTTAAATAGATAAAAAAAGAGTAGATTCTGTCCTCAATTTACGCAAAAGTACACCCCCCCCTCCCTGATACCAAAGCTTACGAAATTGACAAAAAAGAAGTATTTTTTTTTATACAAAAGTGATATTTTTCTGCTGCTGAGAGCTGTAGATTTCTAAGGAATGAATAGAGTAATGATATTTTAAATGTATTGCATAAAATTACATAGTAGAAAGTGAAAATATTTTATTATTTTAAGTTTTGAAGAGTGAGTAGAGCAATTACTCCTGTAGGGAGTACGTCATTGTCCTTCAAAAGAGACAGTGTTCAATTTTTGAAAATATGCACGCCTAGGGATTTAACAGATCGTTTCTTGGAGCACGGAGTTCTGTTGTTATTGAGTATTTTCACGTGACGTAGCTGAAATTTTTTTTAGGTCAACTCGGATATTTAGGGATACAAAGCCACTTTTTCGGCCAATGACCATTCTCAAATAAACTAATGTTTGACCAAAAAAAGTTGGTTGCTAAGGTGTGACGTAATGATAATGACGTAGGTGAAGCACCTCTTTTGACAGAAAAATATTAATAATAAAAGCATTTTATTTGTAACTGAATCGTGAGTCTTTCGAGAATTAAATACGCTTTCGTTTTCTTTGACTTAAAGTACAGGTTTGTTGCTATGTATTACAAATTACAATGGTGGCATTGGAACCTGGTATATGTGCAGAAGAGCAGTGGCGGGGCAAGACAAAAATTAGCAGTGGGCAAGGCGAGTTTTGCTAGGCCTTCAGCACCATCCTAAAATTTAAAGTAGCAAGTTTAGGGAAGGGTTCGTTTGAAAAGCTATTTGTAACCCTTTTTCGTTATATTAAATAAAAAAAGCACTAATAAAAATTGTGTTGACATATTAGATTTTTGAAAATGTCAATCTATTCATTAAAAATATTTGTAGACTTCTTAATACAACACGAGGCAATGTGGGATCGAAAACGTCTTTTTCATTTACCAGTTAATACACTATCTGGCCAAAAGTATCCGGACACCCCCTAAAAAAGTGGTTTTGGCGGGTGACGCAAATTTGATGCGTAATCGAAAGCTATTAAAGTGTTGGTAGTGGTTTGTCCGGTTGTATGTATGCGTTTGTGAAGCAATGAGTAAGTCAAAGGAGCTTAGTGAGTTCGATCCTGGCAGTATAGTGGGATGCCACTTTTGTGGGAAATCAGTTCGTGAGATTGCAGACATTCTATAGAAGCCTAAATCCACTGTGAGTGATGTAATTGTGAAGTGCAAACGTCGAGGCAGTGAAACTGCAGAAAAACAGAGTAGTAGAGCGAAAATACTCAGTGAACGGAGCCGCAGAACTCTGAAAAGGGTAGTGGAAAACAATCGCAAGTCCTCGTCGGTAGAAATTTCTCAGAAGTTCCAAAGTTCATCAGGTGCTAGTGTTAGTAGCAGGACTTTTCGTCGAGAGTTAAATAACTTGGGATTCTGTGGTCGTGCAGCTGCTCACAAGCCGAACATCACTCCACAGAATTCGAAGTATCGATTGCAATGGTGCAGATCACCGTCATTGGACTGTGGACGTGTGGAAAACTGTTTAATGGAGTGATGAATCTCCCTGTACAGTCTGGCTGTCGGAGGGACGCGTCTGAGTTTGGCGGATGCCCGACGAACGTTTTTACCGTGACTGAATTGTGCCGACTGTTAAGTTTCGTGGTGGCGGTATAACGGTGGTGGTCGTTTCTTGTGGTTGAGCCTGGGTCCGTTGCTTCCTGTGGTATGAACTCTGCGGTGTAGGAGGACATTCTGGACAATGCTGCACTCCCAACTCTGTGGCAATATTACGGGGAAGGCCCGTTTCTCTTCCAGCAGGATAACTGCTCCATTCACACATCGAGGTTGGCACAGACGTGGTTTGACGAAATGAGCGTTCAAAAACTGGACTGGCCTTCTCAGATCCCCGATCTTAATCCCACAAAACACCTCTGGGACGAATTAGTGCGCATATTACGTAGAAAGCCAAATCCACCATCCTCACTGCAAGCACTCACTTCAGCCGTGATGGATGCCTGGAAGTCAATTCCTACGGTTATCTGTCAAAAACTGGTGCAAAGTCTTCCCAGAGGTGTGCAGGCTGTCATCGATGCAAAAGGAGGACCACCATCATATTAAATATGTGCCTCAGGACGCTCCAAGTTCATACCACTGGGTGTCCGGATACTTTTGGCCAGATAGTGTAGTAACATTAATAATCAATTTAATAATCAATCCTGTAAAGAATATGTAATCCGTGCCTGAATAATCAATGCTATAACTAATTAATTTTTTGTCCAGTGCTTTCTGTGGAAGATCCATTAGTTTTTGATGAACCATGATCAGAAAGTTCACTAATATTACGAAGTGGCGTATACATCAGCAGTACACGGAGAAAAAATATATACCCCTCTCATCTAGAACGAATAGGTGGCTGTTTTCTGTGTCCCAAAACTAGAAGAATAGATAGTATAATGATGCGTGTAGGTGATACACTCAACTGGTATAGACGAAATGGTCTAGAATTTCTAGTCCGTAGTATGGTAGCTAATCACACCAGAATGTCTAGTTTGTGTAACAAGAAATTATCGCTCGATTTCTGGAGTACACTCATGATCTGGATTCTCGGTTATGTAACTATATTCTCGTGTACGGATCGATTTACAAATATTTTCATCCGGATACTATAGCTGAGAGATCTAGAAATTATCTAGGCGCCTTAACTAGAAGCTCTGAAAACGTATAAGCGTATCTCCTTTCTCGTGGTGATGTGACGTGACGTCACAGCGTTTCGTCAAGTTCAAGTTTCGTTCGCTGTTTCGCTAGCAATGGCTGAGGGCGATTCGTTTAGTGTCTATTTTCATTCTTTTATTCTTTCCACTACTTAAAATTATATATTGTAACTAGCTGAAGTACCCGTCGTTGACAGGTTAGTACTGAATGCAAATTTCTAAAAGCAAGAACTTTCGTCAGCATTGTTGGAGTACACAGAATGGATGTAGTATGTTGCCAAAGTAAAGAAAGCACAATTATAATTTTTATGTATTGTTAAAATATTACAGGTTAGAGAGTAACTAAGTAATATCATTTCATTCGCTTTAGTCGTAATTATGGGATGCGCGAACGAATATTTACACATATTCAAATAATTTTCGCAAAATCTCAAAATCTAATCAACATTTTTTGAAAAATTGGAAGCCTAGAATTTAAGTTGAGTGACAACCTATCATGTCACCCAATTTTGTTTAATTCCCTGCTGTCTTTATTTCGTGATGCTGGAACAAACATTTTAGCATTTTTAAACGATTTTCACAAAATCTCAAAATGTAATCAAAATATTTTAAAAATTCAACACCTATAAATTAAGATTAGCAACTACCTATCATATCACCAAATTTCGTATTAGTCGTTATTACGCAATGCTTGAAAAAATATAACCGCATTTTGGGAGAATTTTCACAAAATCTCAAAATCTAATAAAAAGTTTAAAAAATTGGACACCTATACTTTTTGTTGAACAACAACCTATCATGTGACCAAATTTCATATCATTCGCTTTAGTCGTTATTACGTAATGTGTGAACAAAAATTCACTCAGTTTGAAACGATTTTCGCAAAATCCCAAAATCTGATCAGTTTTTTTTAGATGCTTATAGTTTAAGGTGACCACCTATCATTTCACCAAATACCATTTTTTCACCTTTGCAGTTATTACGTGATGTACGAACACAATACGCAGTGTGAAACAATTTTCGCAAAATCTCAAAATCTAATCAAGATTTTTTTTTTAATTCGACGCCTATGTTTTAAGTTGAGTGACCACCTATCATGACACCTAATTTCATATCATTCGCTTCAGTCGATTTTACGTGATGCTTGAACACAAATTTACGCAGTTTGAAACGATTTTCGCAAAATCTGAAAATTTAATCAAGATTTTTTAAAAATTCGACGCCTATGTTTTAAGTTGAGTGACTACCTATCATGACACCCAATTTCATATCATTCGCTTCAGTCGTTTTTACGTGATGCTTGAACACAAATTAACGCAGTTTGAAACGATTTTCGCAAAATCTGAAAATCTAATCAATATTTTTTAAAAATTCGACGCCTATGTTTTAAGTTGAGTGACCACCTATCATGACACCCAATTTCATATCATTCGCTTCAGTCGTTTTTACGTGATGCTTGAATACAAATTTACGCAGCTTGAAAGGATTTTCGCAAAATCTCAAAATCCAATCAAGATTTTTTAAAAATTCGACGCCTATGTTTTAAGTTGAGTGACCACCTATCATGACACCCAATTTCATATCATTCGCTTCAGTCGTTTTTACGTGATGCTTGAACACAAATTTACGCAGTTTGAAACGATTTTCGCAAAATCTGAAAATCTAATCAAGATTTTTTAAAAATTCGATGCCTATGTTTTAAGTTGAGTGACTACCTATCATGAAACCCAATTTCATATCATTCGCTTCAGTCGTTTTTACGTGATGCTTGAACACAAATTAACACAGTTTGAAACGATTTTCGCAAAATCTGAAAATCTAATCAATATTTTTTAAAAATTCGACGCCTATGTTTTAAGTTGAGTGACCACCTATCATGACACCCAATTTCATATCATTCGCTTCAGCCGTTTTTACGTGATGCTTAAACAAAAAAAGCGTCACGGACAGAATGACAGAATGACAGAATGACAGAAGGACAGAATGACAGAATGACAGACAGACAAACTTTTTTTTGAGGGTCGCA
>JAWZYV010000118.1:0-21319 GCA_038373885.1 Cheiracanthium punctorium | reverse complement strand
ATTCAATTTATGGGTATTTCATCATGTAGTAAAATAAAAAATACTATTTTATATTAGTAAAAATGATCTCTTATGAATGTTTGCAAGTAAATAAAATAATCCGGATTTTAGTATTTCGTCTCGTTTGTACTTCTAGGGTATTTTGAAATATTAGCTGGAGTAATGTTTTGTAGAACAGTTTTCCGTGCATGCAGTCCAGGACTGCATGCATTTTCATTCCTATGAAATTATCATTAAATACATTTCGAAAAAGATTTTACTTGTTTTGCTGTTATTAACTTAATTAAACTTCAGTTGTTCTTTCAGAAGGGAGATTTGCTTTCTCCATACGTGTACTGAAGACTGATTCGAGATCTTGAGTTCAAATACTTAATTTAAAAAATGAGTTCAAAAAATTTTTGAAAAATTTATTAAATGGAATTCCTTTTATTTTCATGAAAGTGTTAGGTTAAAAAAGCACATTTTTAAATCTCAATTCTAAAATTTCTGAACCCCTTTATTATACTGACGGAGAGAAGGATTTTGTGTCCCCCCGTTCACCTCCGTAAGGATACGAGCTCCCCCAATAATTTTTACAAGTCGGCGCCCGTGATAGTTGCAATATTAGCATAATAATAAGAGATATGTTTGATCCTCTTGAAGCATTATATGCATTTTTAACTTCAAGTACAAAAAGATTTAGACAGTTGCAAAATAATATTTCCGAAGTTGAAAATGCATTAATCTTAAAAAATCTTTCTAGAACAAGGTGAACGGCTAAAGCAGAAACGATTAGAGCTGCTTGTGAATCATTTGAACTTATTTTAGATTTATTGGAAGAAATGTCATCTCAAACTGGTGTCGATTCTGCTACAAAAACAAAAGCTTATGGTCTTTACAAAAAGATGAAAACATTTAATTTTATTGTAAGCATATTTTATATGAAAAACGTAATTTACAAGGTAAAAGTATTGTCAGAAATTTTGGAAACACCTAATTTGAATGTTATTGATTGCATTTCAATAACAGAACGTACAACAAGAAGACTTGCGGAAATTAATGCAGATACTGATGGAATGGATGATTTGATCGAAAGTACTGTAGCATTTTCTGAAAAGTTTAGCATTGATGCAAAACGTGATTTCCAACTGCATCACAGAAGAAGGGTGCTCCCAAAAAGATCTGACAATGCTAGAGAAACTGAAGCAAATTTGCAATTTAAACAGTTTTTCAGAAAAGAGTTCAATGCTGTTCTAGACACATTAGCTAGAGGCCTTCAAGAAAATGTTTCTACTATGAAGACAAAAATTTTGCCCCCTCCATTCTATGTTCCAGTTTCCTTTAAGTAAAGATGTTTTAACAGGTACTGCAATTGAAAGCATAATTGTGATGTATCCCATGAATTCAAAACCCGATATGCACTGAAAAGTGAATTAGAGATTTTATTTGATCTTTGCAAAGATAAGAATGCGTCATCAATGGATGCAGTAGTAGAAACTGCTCTGACTTTTAAAAACGTACTGAAATTAGCATTTACACTGTGTCAACTGGTATTAACTGGAATTTACGGAGTAAGTACGAATGAAAGAAATGAAAGAACGTTTAGCCAATTGAAGTTTGTGAAAGGGAGCTTACGGACAACAATGACTGATGACAGAATGAATAATTTAATGATAATGAAATGTGAAATGGATTTGACTGACAAACTTGACTTAGACGGTATTGTAAATCGCTGGTCGATTCTGAAACAAAGAAGAATAAGTTTAAAATGAAAAAGTCTGTATAAATCCAGTTACATTAACAAATGCCCAATGCCCATAACTAATTGAATCAAAAATGTAAGTTATGCAATCTAAGTATTTTTTTTCTTTTAGTGAGTTAAATTTTTTAGTAAAAAAGCATTTGGGCGGAAAATTATGATTTAGTCATTTTCTTTTGTATTTATCATTTAGTATTCTCTAAAAAAATTACTAAAATAAAATGTTCATTTAAATTATGTTTATTTTTAATGAATGAAATTGCTTTTCCAAGGAAAGGCGGAACTTGACACATCGGCAAGTTTTGAAGCCTTAAAATTTGTAGACTGTAAGAAACTAGCATATAATAATTTTAAAACACAGACACATTTACGGTTGTTCTTGAAATTTTTCAAACTTCAATTCTTTTATAAATTTTGTGTTAACATATATTTTTCATGGAAATAGTGTTTTTTTAACCTACATATAATTTTTTTTTTTAGTTTACTTGTAAAAATTTAATTTTGCTTTCCAACGATGTTTCATTTTATGTAGTATATAAAACATAGCTGAAAATTATATTTTAAAATATTCATGTATAATTTTGTGAAAAATGCAAAAAATTAAAGTTTGGTAGGCTGTAAAATCTAAAATCATTGTTGAAAAATCTGTAAGAATACGGAAGTGTAAGTTTGAGATCACTTTTAAGCTTATGAAAAACAATTTTATAATACAAGCCACATTTACTGCTATTCTAGAAATGTTAAAATCTTCATTTCTTTTAAAAGTTTTGTATTTATATGCATTTTTATTGAATTAGTTTTTTGTTTAACTCTACATCTTTAATTTGATTGTAGTTTACTTGTGAAAATTTAATTTTGCATCCCAAGAATGTTTTCATTTCATGTACTATATGAAAGATTACTGTGAAAGTTATGTTTAAAAATATTTATGAGTAATTCTGTGAAAAGGAAAAAAAAAAAAAAATAATAATAATAATAATGATAAAATTTGATAGACTGTAAAATCTAAAATCAGTGTTGAAAAATCGGTAAGAATAGGATTGCGTTAGTAAGTTTTGAGTTCAATATTAAGTTTATTTAAAAAAAAAAGATTTTAAAACACACATTTACTGCCGTTCTAGAAATTTTTAAAACTTCATTTATTTTATAAATTTTGTGTTTAAATACTTTTTTATTTAATTAGTTTTTTAAATCTATATATTTAAAATATTTATGTATGATTCTGTGTAAAATGCAAAAACTTAAAATTTGGTAGACTGTAAGAACTAAAATCAGTGTTAAAAAATCGGTTAGAAAAAGGAAGTGAGAGTTCGGTGTTAAAATCATGAAAAATGATTTTAAAACAGAGACACATTTACTGCTGTCCTAAAAAATTTATAAAACTTCACGTTTTCATAAATTTTGTGTTTACATAAACTTTTTATTGAATTAATTATTTTAATGTACATATTTAATTTGACTGTAGTTTACTTGTGAAAATTTAATTTTGCATTAAAAGGATGTTTTCATTTCATGTACTATATAAAAGATTACTGAGAAAATTATTTTTTAATATAGTTATGTATAATTCTGTATAAAAGGGGAAAAAGTTTATCTATATATTTAAATAACCAGATCATTGAGACAGATCGATAATTATGTAGATGTAAATTGTAATTTTTTTTTAATTTTATGTTACACCTAATTTAAGCAAATTGCGAAGCCATTTTGCTAGTTTAATTATTATTACTTGCATTTTCTGTAACATTTATTGAATTTTTATTCTACAAAATTTGTTTGAATTGATATAATATAGACTTTCTGATTTATTAAAATGAGGATGGTTTTGTTTTAATCCGCCTGGCTACGATATTGTTATTTTCAGGACAGAATGTTTGGACAGAAACATGTATTGGCGACCATTAAATATGGTTCAGTGCACAGTTTAAAATATTTTATTTCGGTTATTTAAATATTTATTTTAGCGCTTTATCAAAAGACACTAAAAGGGTTATTTTTGAAAAATGATGGAAAAAATTAATTGACTCTTGGTTACTTTTCAAAAATTTCCAAATTTTGAGTTGGCATATTTTACAGCTCTCCCCTCCCAATCATGATGCTCTCGCTACGCCTCTGTCTACGTTAGTGTGAAGTTTAAATTTTTATGTTCCAATGAACATGCAAGAACCAAGCTATGAGTAACTCGGTAACATTCTATCTGATCCAACTTTGAGTTTTGTCTGTTGAAATTATGCCTTTTTTACGAATAAGCCTTATTAGGGGCCGAATGTCTCATACGAAAAGCGAGCGTAGCTCTAGGGGGGCCTTGGCCCCTAGTGCTCTACAAAAAACAAAACTTTCCTCGAAAGCTGCAGAAGTGATTTTGGAATTGAAACAATGCGAGTAGAAGCAATAGAGATTGCAGAAGAAATCGACATTCCGGCATCATTCTTTATCAGAGACAAAGCGCCTAGATTACGGAAAACGAAAAAACAGTTTAATTATGAGTCAGGAGATGAGCCTATACGTGATGCAAAACAATTTTAAAATTAATTTTTATTTTGCTGTTCTCGATAGAGCACTAAGTTCAGTTGACGAGACATTTCAACAAATTAAAAAAAAAAAATAAGCCATGTTTTCGGATGCCTCCATAATATTCATGAGTTAAAACTTCCCAAGACATTTTGGAGCTTTGAAAAGGAGCTAGAAAAATTTCTGACTCACGGAGACTCTAAGAATAGGATATTGATGGTATTGAATTATGGATCGCATTGTAAGTCATTGCAAGACGAGTGCCAAATGGTACTACAACACAGGAAGTGTTAAATTACACTTGTGAAAATGAGCTGGTTGGTACATGTGTGCCGAATTCAGCAAACAGCTATAAAGCTGTTGCTAACGCTTCCTGTGTTTGTGGCTAGCCACGAAAGCAGTTTCTCGAAACTGAAATTAATTAAAACTTATCTGCGTTCTACAATGACTCAATAAAGACTCGTAGGGCTGTCAACCATATCAATAGAACAAGATTTAGCACAAACGATTGATTTAAAGGATATTGTTGTTACTTTTGCTAAAACAAAGGCCAGCAAATGTGGTAATGTAAAAATGTCTAATTGGAGTAAATAATATTTTTATCTCTCTGATTTGATTATCTCTGTGTTTGACTTTGTTAATTAAATAAAAAAAATTAAATAAAAATTTAAATTTTTAATTTAAAAAAAAATTAATTTACAATCGTTAAATAAAAAACATTCAATATACAAGATTTTTTTATTAAAACTTTTTTTTAAGGTGAGCGCCTTTAAAATCTTTCGCCTGGGGTGCCAAATTTGCTCGGGCCGGCGCTGATTGTGTGTGAAAAGTGGTTTAAATCAACGCTATATTTATCTTCATATCTCTGACACTTTTTAAGGTATAGTTAGTTAGTTCTCAAATATTAATTGTCTCTTCTTTAGTGTATGGGGAACATTTTACTAACTGAGAATTGTTTGTACGGGGGGTGATATAAAATTTAAAAAGTGTAACTTTTCTTAAATTAACAAGAATTTTTTTTAGCGGAGTATTATTTCCAACTTTATTTTGAACATTTTTTCATTTACACTGTCCACTTATCTCTAATAGATAAAGAACTAAAGCCTATTACCACCTTTTTGGAACATCATGTATGTATGTATATATTGCACACAACCTGGTTTTGAACCAGCCACTTCCGTGTACCATTTCAAGTGACATAACCACTCGGCCATGGTGAGATTTCTTGATTGATTTACAAAAAACCTATGTTAAACACAAATATGCGACACTTAATTGATAAAGAACGCTAAGTTATAAAATCACAGTTTGTATGTTTTCGAAATGGGAAAATAAAAAATACAACGTTTTAACCACTGAATTAACTATAGCTTCAACAATAGAAAGATAAAGAAAAAAATCAATTTTAATGAATTGTGTTATTTTATTTGACACAGTTTATGTATTTATTATTCTTTTAAATTTTCAGCAACAAAAGATAGATATTAAATATCCAGGGTATTTCAACAGAAAATTAATTATTCCGAAAGTTACACCAATGCATACACTACTAATAACTTTTTAACGCCTGCAGCGGCACAAGATTGCCACCGCACGCGCTCCACTCCACTGCGGCAGTTGAAGGCCGGCTGACCGGGTACCTTTTGCCCGGTTGAATAAGACTTTAATCTTCGCTCTCAAAAAAGTGTAAGTGAAATTTTCTATTTTAGCTTTGCAAATTATCAATTAGTCTGAAAAACGTACATCTCTAGAAATGTGAAAAATCACAAATATGTATTTCCCAATTAATATTTTATGACAAATAATTTTTAATATATGAAACTAACATAGGAACTTTTACGCGAATACTTGAAAGGGTATACCTCACAGGATTAAGCCCAGCTTCCCCCACACACTTCCCTTAACCCCTTATGGACTTATTCACTCAACACTTTAAAGCCAAACAGGTACGCCCTTCAAATGCTTAGGAGCCGGCACGTATCCAAAAAAAAATTTGGAGGGTGGGGGTTCCAAATAATATAAAAGGCAGAATTTCACACAAAAATACTATATCATTACCCTTTTAGTAACAAAAATCCAAATTTCGGGGGGGCGGGGGTCCGGATCCCCTGGACCTCACCCCTAAATACATTCTTGCTTAGGAGGAACGCCTTGGTTGGAGGATTTCTTAAGGGGTTCTAATGTGTATTCATGTTACATCTGGAGAAAAACATCCCAAATTTTTTACTGTTAGATCGACTGCTGTGCGTATGCTCAGAAACCCGCATAAGAAAGTTGTTGGTGGTCATAAAAGAACATTCCGCTGGCTGGGTCACACGTATAGCAGAAATTTAAAATCCATAAGAAACGGTGAAGTCCAAGAGAACAGAGACGACTTCAATGCCGAACAGTCTATATTTTATTTGTCGTTGAAAAACATAAAAATAGTTTCAAGTAGAAGTTCACTGTAACACATTTGCTTTACAAAACGTAACATCAGGAACATGTTTCTCATCGCCATACGGCGTGCTGGAATTCCATAATTAATTAAACCAAACTTCCTCGAGCGGAAAAATATGAAGTGTATAGAAACATTTAACAAAATGGCCAGCTTTTTACAGCTTGGCGGGTAAAAGCCACTGGCCCCATGACCTAAAGGGACCGGTAGGTGTAATAAATATAAAATATTTCAAATTAACGGTTTAAATGCATATCGCCAAGGCGGAAATGCCTGAATTTGGCGATCGCCATAACAAAAGCCTACAATCCTGTAGCCTGGACAACGTCAGACTGCAAGGAACCCCGAAGTTACATTGCTTATGGCAAAGCAAAATTAATTTAGAATACCCCGAAATTCCAGACTTACTGTCACACAATAGGAAGAGCACTTTATCAAGCAGAAAAGCTAAGTGGAGAGAGATTAAAATTGAATACTGAATATTTAATTTAGAAAAGTGGAACAAAAGTAAATTATTTTAGAACTGAAAAAGATGTGATCTTCATCATACCCCGGACCTTCAAACACTAGCCATCTAGCTAGCATGTTCACTGTCTATCTACTAGGTCATAAAGTTTCACTAACAAACCACTGATTTCTGACACTTTGCCTTTAGTAAAGTGACCAAAC
Source organism: Cheiracanthium punctorium (assembly GCA_038373885.1). NCBI lineage: Eukaryota > Metazoa > Arthropoda > Arachnida > Araneae > Cheiracanthiidae > Cheiracanthium > Cheiracanthium punctorium. The sequence goes on along the minus strand of JAWZYV010000118.1, from coordinate 13,964 downwards.
GTCCCCAACATTCGCCAGCAGTCTCTAATTTCACGATTTTTTTCAGTTTGATCCTAAAATGTTCCCAAATTTTTAAACAAACAATCATGCTTCCTTCATTTTATGATAGTAGCAATAATCCATCGGTCGATGAGAGGCTGGTAAGTTTAATCAGAGGAGAACGAGCAATGGCCGATCTTGACTTTTCACCCCAAAACGCAGAAATTTCATCGTTAAATGGTACAGAATGTCCTCTCGGTGGCCCATCAAGCCGATCATCGTTTTCCGATGACTGTGATGAAATAAAGAAAAAAAAAACGATGAGAAACCGATAAACTGTTTCATATATATTTGTTAGTAAAAAAATAAGACTGGTAGCAAAATTTTCAAAAAATGCCCGTGATGTTTATTATTTTTGGATGCTAACTTTCCGTTTTTCTGATAAAAAAAGAAAAAGGAAATCTTCCTCCACCAGGCCCGAACCCTGAGCGTTGTGATTCACAGACTGACGCTCTACCCCCAAGGCCATCCAAACTTGTCATGTATGAGCCAAAAGGTTGAAGTGCCCGTTGTTTTAGTCTCAGATTGGGACATTGAGTGAAATTTTTACAAAGTGATATTCAGCTATTATTAATAATAGTCAAATTATTCGATTGGTAAGAAATTAATTTCAATTTTTACCAATGTATGTACGTAGCAACAACATTCAAAATTAATAATTAAAAAACAATATTGCGAATTGTCTAGCAATTTAAGTGTGATTTTATTTTGTACCATATTTCTTGGATAACTTTTAAAAATTAACTGATTTCTCTTGCTGTTTACATTAATGAGGTTTCAAAAGAGTTGCTCATTTTAATGAAGTTTCCGTTATTCTTATAATGCAGCTGGCGCGTAAATATATTTTCTTTTTTTTAAACACAGTTTTTTATAATTATTTAAGTATTACAAACGATTTTATACACTTACATGTTTTTTTTTTAAATATATCTTTTCAAATCCAAATTTTGTGGGAGGGGGCAAGGGGGGTTCCCACCCCCTGCTCCGTCCCGACCCCAATATCGGAAATTTGAAGTAAATTATGCAATTAATTCAAGGATTGTTCAAAGTTTCCTTAGATTATGCAAAAGCACATCTAAATTACGCAAACATTTATAGGAATTTTGGTAAAATGTAAACCACTGGGAGACCTGCAATGCCCGATGACTATAGAGCTGCAGTTTCAGATAAAAAAAATTCTTTGTTGGTTTCCTATCGGTGAAATTGCTCGTCTAGATCACTTCTATGCATGAATAAAAATTCATCTATTGCAGAAAATCAAAAGTGCTCTGGCCGATGTCTTAATTCGATGAGTCGCTGAGTTAACGATGAGTGGATGAACGCTCATGCAGAAAACGAGCAGTCATTGCTACTAGGGAATGTTCCAATTTTTAGTTAAAAATTTTCAAAATTTAACTCTTGGAATAGTATTTGTATTTTTCAGGAGACATTTCTTTTTACATTGGATCCTTTTCTGATAATTTATCATGAAACTTTGTACACCGTCTAAAAAAAGTATTTGAGTGCAAGAAAATTTTCGTACGTCAATTTCAAGCATGGTTCTTCATGAAAAGTGATTAATCATTAACAAAACTGAAATGGGAAATTTGGCTCATAGTCGGATACTTTATTGCCCAGACAGCACACTTGCCCAATTTATGTCCATATCTGGACAAACTTATCCAAAACATGTCTATGTCTATGATAAGATATCTCCTGGACATCATTTTAGCGACATCTTTGGGAAAATCCATAATATGTCTAGAATAAGATATGATTGGGACATGTAACACCCCAATTAAGTCTTATTACGACAAAAACGGGAAAACCCATATTATGTCTGTAATATGACATGAATTGGACATCTAAACACCCCAATCATGTCTATTTTATGACATAAATGGGAAAATCTATCGGCGACAAACTCTGATTGGCTTAGTTAGTTTGATCATGCGCAGTAACATTTTTGTATACACGTTGTTTTTAATAATCTGTGGTGGTTGTGGTAGATAGTACCCACATATTTGAAGTTTCCTTGTTAGACAATTATAACATTTTTATGCGCACTTCTTGCATTTTGCTTGCCTATATCACTGTTCTGTTCTTTACAATACGAGGTAATGTACAACTTTTTGACTTAATATGTATTTTAATAAAAAAATTGAATCGACTCGTCAGGAATGGCGAAATGTTGAACAAGAAGTTAATGATGAATTATTCCTGATTGAAGCTGAATATAATGTGAATGATATTGAATCGAAGGCTATTAATGCGCACGATTATAATTATTTTCATAATGAATTTGAAAATAGGATCGATGAAAATATTTTTGAAGATTCAAATATGTGTGATCCCACAAGCAGTTCTTGTAATAGCTCCATTTCAGAAATTACTGATGAAACAGATACTTCTGTTCCTTTATGGTAGTCACTTATCCATAGCATAAAAATAAACTGTGGATATGAGATAAATATCCACAGAATGTCTTTTTATGGGCATATTCTAGTTGTCTATAACATGTCCATATGGACAAGTTATGGATGTCCATAACATGTCCATATAGATAAGTTCTGGATGTCTATAACATGTCCATATGGATGTCTATATTTTGTCCAGAGGATATCATTATGGACGCCGTATTGTGCCATATGGACAAGTTTGGGGCGTATTATGGACAAGATATAGACAAATTTGGGGATGTCAGTTATGTCCCGAACTTGTCCATGATATCATATGGACATGTTCTGGACAAGTTTGTGCTGTCTGGGTGAATGTCTGCACACGCTACACACACAATGACAACAAACGTTTTCAGAGATCGAATTTCATTATTTCTCTGAGTAGATGGCGCTTTTAGTTGGTTTATTTTTCTTCAGTTTTTTGTGAAAGAAATAAACTAAACGGAAACTTTCAGGGAAAAAAGTACAAATCTTTAAATTTGAGGACAAAGTATTTTTGGGGACAAAATGAAAAAAAGATCTATACAGATTAAACACCAGTGAAAAAATATGTAAGCACCAGCCAAATTTTCTCCTAGGAAAATGCTCCTAGGAAACTAAAAGACGTGTGAAGCTTTCACTTTAACAGTATATTTAGAAAAAGTTCTAAACTGTCTATAAAATTAATGACAAAAAATGTATTACACATCTAAGGTGAGCAGATGTTTGAACAAAGAATTGGGGAAACTCAGCAAGGAGTACCCAATTTTGTCCCGAATGGACGTCGTGGATCCCAGATCAGTCACATGCCCGTGGAATATATATATATATATATATATATATATATATATATATATAAATTTGGACCAATCAGATTGAAGGGTTGAGTCTCAACACACTGTGCCGTTGCAATTGATTGTTTAAGGGTCACGTGTTGAATGAAAAAAGACATCACAACCATAAAGTCCATTGCTGTTTTACATGTTTTTGCTTACGCAGAGAAAGGAAATGTATACAAATAGAGTGGAAGTAAGAGTAGGAGTAGGAATCGAGCCCACAAGGGCTTAGGCGAATGGCGTAGAGTAGAAGAGGCCCTTAACCTTCATGTTGATGGTCCCCTTCTAAATTGTAGTCAACTCCCTCCATATAGATATATATTCCATATATATTCCTATATCTATGACTCCCTCTAGTGATTTTCTAAAACGTATCTAAAGTGATATCATCATGGAAAGTTGAATTCATACTGGCCGTTCCGTGCTGCTCACCGGATCTTTTCAGTTTTGATATAGCTTTTCCCAAGAGTTTACGGAGCCATAGTAAATGCTCCAATGAAATCTCGTCGTATGCTGGTGAAGCTTGTTCTGAGAACAAGGACTGTGCTCTAATTGGCTGTAGTCCGCTTTCCTTCTCTCAGTGACGTCATTGTGCACGTCTAACCAGTAGGTTGGATTGACCAGTATGAATCTTGATAATCCTGGTGATTCGAGGTTAACAACCCATTCCCCGATCCCCCCGATCCTTGAAGTCATGAACGTGACCTATGTGTAATGTTTTTGTTGGCAATTGGCAACATGTGCGATAGATGCTAAAATGGCTGTTTGCTTATTGTGTTATTTACTATTATTAACATGAGTATTTGTTTTAGCAACGATTGTTTTGTGTGTTTCATAATGAGGTGAATTATGATTTTGATAAAATGGGAACAGTATATATTTTTGCTATCTTTTTTGCATTGCTTCAATGCACAAAAACTGTTTCTACCAAAGGTAAGAAATATCAGAATGCCGCAATTGATCATTTTTCATTAAAATAATTGTATTGTAGCTTGATTTTAAGGTTACGTAACTATATTTTTGGTGTTTCTTTTTATTTTTATAGATGTTTCTTCCTTATTTGTAAACAAAACCAGATATGTGTTTATGTTATTACAGTTGTATATAGAGCTATTCAATAGAGCAGTGTATATGTAATATGTAATACAGCTAGATCGGTTTTTCTCATTAGTGTCTCCCAGTCTTAGATCTGTTTTCTTTTATGTGTATGTTTATAAATATTAAAAGGATTTGTACAAAGATTATTGAAATTTGAATAGTGTTTTGAAGATGCGCAAACATCGAAACATTTTGTTTTTATTTAGTTTTGGAAAATGCCTTCTGTGAAAATATAATTCATATATTGTTAAACTGAAATTTATTAATCACTTATTAGTTAACACGCAGTTAAAGAATCTAATAAAATTGTTGATTTATTGTGAACTTTTAAAATGCGCCTGTATCTTAGTATCTTCATCTACATTAAAAAGATGTTAATAAAAAAAAAATAAAGTTATTAATACTTTTTTTTATAAAAGGAAAGAAAATCGATAGATATTTGTTGAAACTCATGTTTGTCTTTAATTAGATCTTTCGGAATATTTTAGGCTATTCAATTGATATTTTCTTCAACTTGTATTTCCTATCTGTATTGCTATAAAATGTGCATAATCAAGCTGTAAACTGAAAGTACATTTGAGTTTTGGGGAGTAATTCGGTTAGCGGGTGTCGGCGGTTTTTTTGGCGATTTTTTTTTTCGCCAACACCTGTAATTTGGCGTTTTTTTTTTTGGTCGCCAAATTTTTCCGCGAGCGAAACACAGTTTTACTAAACAATAAATACATAAAATATTCACTCACCTTCACATATCCAAAACACTGATTCAAATATTCCAGTAAATGCATACAAAAAAAAAAAAAAAAAAAAAAAAAAAAAACTGGCTGTGGGGTACATGAGTTCCTTTCCCACTCCAAAATAAACTCACAAAACGTAATATTCGAACCACGAAACTACGCTAAACAACTACTTAAATTACCTTTTAAACTTACAAAAACTAACATCAAAAGCACTTTCTTCGTACAAAAAACCCCACTCAAAATACAAAATTAGCAAACTAAACCCCCCCATCCCCAAAAATTTCAGTACTGTTCCCAATCACTTTCTTCAATTTCTTCTACATCAATTTCAGGATCCTTACTACAACCTGCAGTAATTATTCCTTCTATATTTTCCGATTTTACCGTTGGAACAATAAATTTTCTCATTTTCAATCCTTCTTTCCTGGGTCCTGGATATACCTTCTTTATGTCACTCAAAAATTGAAATATTTTTTCTCCGTTTGTTGAAAATTTATTAAGTTGGGTACGTCTATAAAAATATAATGCCATAAACTGAAAAAGGGTGTTTTTGGGCATCCTTACTTTTAACAGGTTTTTTAAATGCTTATTTTCATTCTCGATGTCATTTATGGTATTTTTAATGTCTTCTTTTGATACAAATTCCCCTTTCGAATGGTTAGTTGTCTTATGAACTGCCTGATTAAAAATTTTTTCAACCCACCTATACTGTGGCGCACTATCTGTACAAATAATCGACGTATGAGGGTGAACAAAGCTCTTAACATATGGCCATAATTTCTGCTTGCTTTTACTATCAACTTCAAAAAAAAAAAAACCCTCTTTATCTTCCCTACAGTAAATACCAAATACCACTATTGTACTGGATTCGTAAATTCTACCTTTGCAATATTTCCGCTTAGTCAAGAAAGTTTCATCCTAAGACACAGTCTTCCCAGGACCCCCCAACTTCTTATCTTCATGAGAAACTACCACTTCGCAAACCTCGCAACAAAACGGAAAATAATCAGTAGCCGTACCTGACGACATACTCTTTTCCCCCCTCCTTGCACGCCATGAATTAATTTCAGTTAATGTGAACAAAATGGGAAGTTTCAAAACAAAGCAAAAAATAATAGCCAATATATCTCTTATACTAATGCGAGTTTTTTCAAAAAAAGTATTACTTAAGGGATCTAAAGTTCCGGAACACTTACTCTTTTTTCTATTCTTGCAAACAAATCGATAGCCCACCTTCCTCCCACTATCATTCCAGCAAGCCATTTCCGAACCACACAAATCACACAAAAAAAAAACACTCGTCCTTGCCGGGATTAAGCCCACATCAATTAAAAAATCCAATACCTTTTCATCACTTTCCAAAATTAAAAACATGCTAAAAATACTAAAATTTACCAACAACGGGTGCATCATAAAATTTCTAAAACCACACAATCCAAAACATTAAAACCATTCACTAAAATTCTAAAAAGCAGACGAGGTTTTTTAATATGTCAAAATTTCGTAAAATGTTCCGGACAAATAACTCACGTACCCCACAGCAAACTAAACTAAAAATGACTAAACAAGCTCAAAACATCCCCCTTTTAAAAGTTCCGATCACCGGTTACAGTTAAAAACCGTCAGCCAATCACAAAATTCCCTTAACAAACATCACAATAGTGTTCAACGCAATAACTAACCAATTTCTTGCAAACAACAGCATCATCCAACACCTCAACTCAATCCACACAGGTTACAACGGACATCGGACTCTAAAGCTAAAGTAAACAAACTTTCGACCAAACTCCAATCTTGGCGACTCATCAGCGCTTGGCGAGGACACCCGGTAACCGAATTTTCCCCGAGTTTTGAATAGAGTACGGTATACTCTCGATTATCCGTGCTCATTCCGCACTCACAAAAAAATTTAAAGAGAAACATTTTCACTCTTATCATGCATGTGAAATTGATGTTGATCTGAACTAGAATATTGTCCAGTAAAGCTAATAGTACTCAAGTCCAGTGAAAGCGAGTCATTTAGAAGTACCTGTGGTAAGATAGTCCCCAATTATTGGTAACCCTACCTCTTACCATCACAGAGCATGAAAAGATCGAATATTTTAGAAAAAAAAATGATAACAGTATTCTTGAACATGCAAAAGAATACAAAGGGGAGCACCTTCGATATACCCCCACCTTGATTTTTGGCGACTTTTTTTTGGCGCCAAGGCCATTTTTGACGGTGCCAAAAACGGAAGAAAAGTGGCCAAAAATGCCGTTTTCGACGGCGCGAAAAGTAAAAAAATGGCCGTGAAACCACTTCCGAAAGCGGAAAAACTATAAGAATTAGAAGATTTCCACAAAAAAATTTAGGGTTAGAATGTAAAAATGTCTAGAAATCTTGGCTAGTAGCAACGTTTTCAGAACCGAAAAAAACTATGAGAATTAGAAAAATTCTACAAAAAATTTAGGGGTAAGAATGTAAACAACAATAAAATCAAGAAAATTTAAGAATTCATGAACGTAAAATTCGCATTTTCGAACAAGAAATTAGATATAGAAAAATTGTAGAAATAATTAAGGGTTAGGAATCTAAACACGAATAAATTCAAGGAAATTTAACAATTGATGGACACAGAAATCGCGTTTTCTAGCAAGAATTTAGGGTTAAAAATTTGAAAAAACCTAAATTTCACAAATAATGGGATTTTTATGTGAGGGGGGCTGCCCCCCTCAACCCCCCTGTTTTTTTTTACGAAAAAGGTAGTCGGGAAAACTGGAAAAATAAGAAATCGATTAGAGCGTTTTAAGAAAAAAGACAAAAACTGTGAAGCCATTCGCCTGTACAAATAGTGCAGTTACCACGATGTATAACGCGAAACAATATTATACGTTAGCAAAAATATCTCTGAAAGGTTAAGCTCACATTCCGAAAGGATGTCTCCCTCAAAAAATCCAAAAACTTCTCCTGGTCCACTAACAAATAGCTCATAACAAAAATTATATTAGCTACACCTTTCTTCCCACACGTGGGATTTTTATCAGACCACTTTAACGTTAAATTTTGTTCAAAAATACCCTGCTAATTTTCAATTACATTAGCTACGGAGCTTAAAAAATCGCTAATCTTAAAAAATCGCTAGCTTAATCGCTAGCTTAAAAATCGCTAGCTTAAAATCGCTAGCTTAAAAAATCATAAAATCCTAACCAAAAATATAAAAAAAAGTACAGTAAAATATCAAAAGATCACAGTACCTTTGCAGAAGTGCTTTCGGTCAACTTACTACCTCTCTCTAAAAATGTGAAAAAAAGTTCTCAGAAGCTTCCACGTGCAGGAGCTATTGCATCACGGCGCTCTGTCATTGGCCGGCCGGCCTAGGTTGCCATAAATAGCCTCCCCCCATTCTCGCCAACGAAATTCGTTTGGGAAACCAGAAAATCCCTTTTATCGCCAAGCTTGGCGCAAAAAACGCAATCTTTGGCGCGAGAAAAAGGTAGGGGGTATATCGAAGCTAAGCCTACAAAGGTTTCGAAAATCCGGATTAAGAAAATTTAGAAGATTGGTTTCAAAGTGCTACGTGGGAGCCTGGCTTCCAGTATTTGACAATGGACGTTGTTAGTGATGATAGTGCTGATGCAGAAGATGTACTAAATAAGAGAAATACATTTTCTCATTCAGTTGCTCTACAGACACCAAAAACTTTTTTAGATTATATTGGACAAAGACAATTTGATTATAATGACATTACTTCGGTTCATAAAATATGTGTCGATATACAACAAGAGATGAACAAATAGAAACAATGACGCATTACAGATTTTTTTAAGCAGTAAATGTGAAAAGAAAAATTCCTAGTTTGATGATATACAGCATGCAATTGTAAGTAATTTTTATATTTTTGTACTGATGGGTCATTCCATGGTGACTGATGTTTTGACTACATTTGTAACCTTTCAAATTCACCAGTGGCTTGAAATATATATATTTATTTATTTAAATTGATCAAGAGTATCATAAATTAGTACTAGTATACTGGTATCCATTCTCAATATAAAAAATCTTTCTTTTTTTTTTATTAAGGGAAATCAAAAAACGTGACTGATGTTACACAGAAGAATCTTCTGCGTAACATCAGTCATGCTTTTTGATTTCCCTTAATTAAAAAAAAAAAAAAAAAAGGCTTCTTATTGAGAATGGATAACAGTATAGTACTTATTTATGATACTCTTGATCAATTTAAATAAATAAATATATATAATCTTTAAAAGTAGATAAAAACACATTAAAAGCCGTCAGTAGCACTTTCGGTGACAGCCACCACCTTCCTCAGCTCTGGTCTCAAAATGCCTTGCTCTCTTCCTCAGTATAGCGTTCCATCCAGGATCTATCTGTGCTTGTGTCATGTCATTTATAGCGCCATCTGCGTTATAATCTGCAAAGCCTCCATGTTTAGTGCATAATAGTTATTTTTGTAATTGGAGAGTTTTTGGCTATTATTAAAGTTGATTTCTATGGGGCGTTCTTGGGCTATTTTAGCGAAGGCAGTACTGGGTTTATTGAATTTAATGTCATGGTGGTGTTCTTTTTTTTGGTCTTTGATTTTCCTTTTAGTCATACCAATATAGCAGCCTGATTTATTTGAACTATTGTCTGTAAAGTTTATTTTATAAATGCCGGCGGTTTCATCAGGATCAATAGGGTCTTTATCACTGCAAATGCATTTGAAAATATTTTGATTAGGTTTTATGGGTATTTTAATCTTTTTCTTAGCAGCTTCATTTGTTATTTTTAGAGCGGCTCCCCTGCAGTAAGGAATGGCGTTGGTAAATTTCGGTCTCGGGTTTTGATAGTTGTTAATTTGTTCAAGCTTCTTGATTCTCTTTTTGTTATTGTATGATGTGCCTCAAATTTAGCAGTCGCCAGTCACCCAATGCGACCATTTAAAACTTTTTGATGACCATTATTTTTTGTGGTGATCGCCATTGTGGCTACCAAAAGTTTCATGTATTTTCAAAAATTAAACTTTGTGGGGATAGTTTCTCATAATCGCGATTGATTGTGCAATAAATGAACGTGAACATACTATGTATTACCATGTGCTTTGGGGCACCATTACAGGCAGCCCGTTTCGACCGGACAGAGACCGAAACACTCTAATCCAACCACATTGGTAAGTGGTCTCAGTCCCTCTGAATCAGTTCGAACAAATCGAGTTTTGATTGGTCAAACTGTTTTTTGTGTGAAATGGCAGGGAATTTCGAAGCTGGACAAGATTCGGTTGTGGGTCTGATCTAGGACTCCTTGGGATTTACCAAAGCCATTCCGTACTGCAGGGGATCAGCATTAAAAATAATAAATGAAGCCACTAAGAAAAACATCAAAATCCTGATAAAACCCAATCAATCTCTTTTCAAACGAATTCGCAGCGATAAAGACCCCCATTGATCCTAATGAAACCGCCGGAATATATAAAATAAACTTTACATTTAATAATTCAAATTAATCAGGATGCTACATTGGAATGACTAAAAGAAAAATTAGAAACAGAAAAAAGGAACACTACAACGATATTAAATTCAATAAACCCAGCACTGCACTTTCTAAAATAGCCCAAGAAAACCCCATAGAAATCAACTTTAATGAAAGCCAAAAACTCGCCAATTATAATAATAACAATTATGCAATTAACATGGAGGCCCTGCAGATCATAACTACAGATGGCGCTGTAAACGATATGACATATGCGCAAATCGATCCGGGATGGAGCAAAGTTTTGAGGAAGAGAACAGAGCAGTCTGAAGACAGCAGGGGCTGAAGAAAGTGGTGGCCGCCACTGAAAGCTGCTACCTGTCGGATTTTAATGTGTATTTTAACCTTTTAATATATAATATCAATTTTTAATTAATTAAAAACCTTAAACAGCTCTAAAAAAGTTCATTAAATAAAAGGACTTACCTTATTTTTTCTACTCCATCTGCGTACTTGGTACAACCTAACTTTCATACACCAATCCATGACATATTTCACTTCATAATTCTGTAACATGAAAATAAATTTCAACTCCAAGCGTGTTCTAGTGATGAAATTCCTTGAGAAGCTTATTAACCAATGATAAAGAGTTTGTAAAACAGAATCAAAATCACACAGAAAATTAAACAGATACTTAATCCACTCTATCAGGAGCAACCAACAAGCAGCCATGCAATTGGTACTGAAAGAAAATCCCATACCTCAAACACACCACTGAAAATACATGTGTCTTTACTTTATGGTTACCAGTCAAAACATCTGTCAACAGCATTCTTCCATCGTGCCGAATTCATAAGACTGAAATGTAAAGAATCAACAACGTACTGGCTTCTCCATTTAGACCTTAAAAGCGTATACCTTTTAAATCTCTTAATTAATTTCAATGTGCTTATTTCACATTTTAAAAATCTTTGATTGACTTTATATAAAAGACAATTCATGTGTTAGTGCAGAAATTTTTTCAAGCTTTTATGTTTGCTTTCCTGTTTCTACCTCTGTGTAGATTAACGAAGAAAGGACTTCTGTAGTTTTTAAAGTGTTCTTTAGTTTTTATTTCTGTTGTCTGTGCTTTTGTTGTGTTATTTATTTTATTTAATATATGTTTCTTTTCTTACAGCCGCTCACCAACTTATATTTGCCAACAGAAAAGATATTCGTCTTTTTGAAGCTGAATTGAAACGAAAAAATAATGCTTCAAAGATATTGATTTCAAATCTCGAAGATGCTACTGCTTTGGATTTTTATTATGAAGGTGGAATGCTCTTTTGGACAGATGTTGGCTTGGAAGAAATCCGCAGCATGCGCATTAATGACACCAAAACTAATCGCAGTGTTATTTACACCGGCTTGATGTCACCAGATGGTTTAGCATGTGATTGGCTTGGGAAAAAACTTTACTGGACAGATTCTGAGACAAACCGGATTGAAGTCAGCAACTTAGATGGAACTCACCGAAAGGTTTTATTTTGGAAAGATCTTGATCAGCCAAGGGCGATTGTTCTAGTTCCGATGGATGGGTAATTAATTTTCAGTCATCAATTAATAGGCTAATAAATTTTCAGTCAAGTAATACAATTTTAATAAATTTCAGTCAAGTAATACTGGATACCTACAAGGCATCCCTAAGTTTGTAGGTATCCAGTACAGAACTGTAGTTGTACATGAAAAAGAACAGCAATTCGTATGTAGTTCACAAACTATAAGAGGTATTTGATGTCTGCTCTTGTCTTAGACTTCTAGAAAATACAAAAGTTAAATCACAAAGAGTCTTTATTACTATTAAACTAGTTTACTTGAGACCAAACTTCTGAAATCAACCTGATGTACTTGACAATCTTAGATTTCTCCTTATTATCTGCATACATTTATGCAGAATAACTCGGGAAAAATCAACTGTCTTCTATATGTGACAGTTGTGAATTACCTGTGTTTGAATTTTTGATTCATAAAGTAATATTAATGTAAAGGGATTGTTGTATATGCATTTCCTATTTCCTTAATGCATAAAAAAAGCCTATTTTTGAGAAAAATCTTTTTTTCATTTAAATGTATTCTTGAACCTGAGCTTATAAAAAATTAAATTAAATCTGATTTTCGTTAAAATCGATTTCAATGTCAGTTTAAATCAGCTGACCATGTGAATTACTGTACTACTAAATGCTTGTATAACTGCTGTTTCTCTGTGAGCTGAAGAAATAACATTCTGGTAAATCTTTCCATTATATCAGTTTTATTAATATGTATAAGTTCTCATGACTTTATTATTTTTTACAGTTGGATGTTCTGGACAGATTGGGGTGAGTCTCCGAAAATTGAAAAAGCAAGCATGAATGGTAACATGACAAGTCGAAAAGCTATTGTTACTGAGAATATATTCTGGCCAAATGGAATAACTGTTGACTATAACACGAAAAGGTTTGTATTCTTGAATTGTAGAGTTAACAAATGTCGTAAAATTACTTATTGTTAATGAATTCAGCTGCTTTTTTCTTATACTTCTAAAATCTAAAGTAGTGAATGGTGATTCTTTATAAAAAAAAAAAAAAAAAAAGACATTTTTAACTAGGAACGAATGAACTCAGAGATGTATGTTAAATTGATTGCTTCTGAACTGTTAATATCTCTGAAAATTACTTGATGTTATTTGAAAAAATCTTGTTTTTATACATGTTGGCAAAATGAAGAAGGATGTTTTATAATTTAAAAAGAACAAACAAACAAAAAACAGTAAAGTTGCATTAAGGCAGGGTAGTGATAATTTAAAATATATATATATATATATATATATTTTTAAATTGTTTAAATCACTTTCTCTTTAGTGTCAGAAAGTGATTACTATAAACTAGCTGTGTGTGTACCCATTCTTCGTACAGGAGAAAATCGATATTTTCCTAACACACATGATTAAATTTTATTCAGTTGGACCAAAACTGTCGAATTGTTTCACTCATAGCCTGACATTATGATACTCAAATAAAAACAAACAAAAGAAAAGAACTTTGCTGTGCGGAAGTTTGTTTCTCTAACAGTTTAGAGTTCTACGCACTACAAACGAAATTATTTATGTATTAGCTCATCTACCATTTACCTGTATCTTTTACTCCAAACTATGTCAGTAATGCATGAATCAAACAATTTCATTGATTGCCAGATTACAGCCAAACTGAAAGTAAATGAAACATCAAATTTTCAGCATTTGATATTTTGCAGTTCATATTTAGGTGTTCTCTATTGAACTTCTGACAGAATAAGTATTTTTGGAACATTTTATTGCATTGAAAAAGGCCTTTGATATGAAATTTAAAAATGAATTATTTTTAATTAT
>JAWZYV010000117.1:0-20868 GCA_038373885.1 Cheiracanthium punctorium | reverse complement strand
TTTACTTGTAACTTGATACGATCAAGTTTCGATCCAAAAAATTCTTTCGGTCTTCCTCAGTCAAACCCCTTCGTCTCACATAACAGAGGGAACTCTGTCGAAACGATCGTATCAAAGATCGTATCAAGGATAAGATGTTACAAGTAACATCTTAAGCGGGTTTTTCACACATAAGTTTTTTATTTATTTTACATTAAGTTATGTTTCTCCAATAGAAACTCTGTCAATCACCACCAAGCTAAAGATTTTTACTCTACCATCTGAAAGAATATTTATGATAAGCAAATATTCTTCCTGAAAAGTTTTAAAATTTTGCCATTTTTTATTAGCAGAATATCTGATGTCATTCATTTTAGTGGAGGTTCATCAAGATATCACTAGTCCCTCAATGAAGGATGCTCCTGATACTGTAGTCACTGACCATTATTTTAAAAGTTCCGCCTTTTACTTTTGAACCACATCTATTGCATTAGAGGATCCGTCAATCAATGTTGTAATGAATTGAATGCTTGTTGAAAATAATTTAGGGATTTCCTTCGATTTTTTTTAAATCAGAGACTACAGCAGATATGAAGTGCATCGGAGGAAGTGTAATTAAATTTTCAGAACAATGGTCTTGTTTTAATGTGGCGATCCTTTCGAAAGGCATTTTGCATTTTAAATAAAGTAATGCTCTTGTCTAAATCATTTGCCAGTAGCTTCCTACTGTCTATCTATTCCTATAGTGCTTTCTATTGTCCAATATTTAAATCAAATACGCTTTTTACGTACTATATATTGCGTCTTCAGAAGCTGAGTATCGAACTCGCAGCACAAGCTGGCTCAAGAGCCATTTTAAGTACGATCAACATGCCTTTCCATCCGTTACAGGATTTAGGTGTCACTTACATCAACATGTCGGGCAAAATATGTTTAATAGTAGTGGAATACTGGTTCAAGCGTTCAAGCCTACTTGTAGGATTGACCGTTAGAGGGCAGGAGATGCAGGTCATTTTTTTTATAGGGGTGCCTACTAGGCAGATCAACGTTGCCCTCTATGAGTAGCCTTCTAATTTTGAACCAATTGCAGATGAGACCCAGGACCTGGATCCCCCCCCACACTAGTAGCACAACTAGTTCAAAAAACGTTTAAATTACGTTGGAAACACGTTTTTGGCGTTAAAAAACGTGTTTTAAACGTTTTTTGGACTAATTGTGCTACTGGGGCAGAGGAATAGTTTCCCTAATAACACCGTCACCTAAGTGTGAGGTGACTGCGACGTGCAAAACCGTCACGGAACGTCGCGAATGAGTCACAAATAAGTCGCCTTGACTGTCTAATGTCCTTCTGTGGCAACGTCACAACGTGACGTCACCATGGAGTCACACTGTGACTTGTGCGCTACATTGTGACTTCAGTGCGACATTACAGCGCCGTCACATTCACAGCACTGTGACTTAATTGTTCAACTGGTTAAAAACTGAAAAAAACCTTTTTATTGAGAAATTCGCAAAATTACCTAAGATTCACAAAATCATAAAAAAGTAGAAAGAAATTAACAATATCTTAAAGTCATAAAATTGAGTCGCATCTTGCTATCAAAAGTAGCAAAAATTGCGAAAATTCGCAAGATCTGTCAAGATGTCACAAACGATCCGTCACGTTGACGTCACTAAGAAGTCACAAGCTATTGTCACTGGCAAGTCACACTGTGACTTTCAGTTGACGTCACTTATGGTCACCAGTGTGACACGGCCTATGTGATTCACAGGGACGGCACGGCCACCTCATTGTGACGTTCCGTGCTTTTAGGAATGGAGGACATAGACACGACAGATTTTACGTGCACCAACACGCTTTAACTTACACAATCCAAAGCAGGCTCTGTCGAGAAAGAAGTTCCCCTCCCAACCACTGGGCAAACTGGTGCTGCGTCACTTTTGGTGTTCTAATGAGTGGGAACCGAGTTTAATCAACCGATCTGCTGCCGGACATTTAAAAGTAAATTCAAGACAACTTTTTCGGTTTTATATTATGTATTATAGCATAATAAGTATATAATAGTTTAATTCTGAATTTCGACAACACTTGTCCTTTTTGGTGTGACTAAAGCTATTTTCATATGCAACGTGAGAGGTCGCTATTTTTACCGTCGGGCTGAAGTAAGGTTAAACTGATTGTTGTACATTCGCGAATGGAAAACACTCTTATTTCGTAATAAAAAATAAAACTTTTAAGACATATACAAGTTAATATATGATCCTACATAATATTTTTAATTACTTCTCTTTGTACTTGATCTAATAGTATTTGAAAACGTTACATCTGGAGCAAGAGTTAAAACATAATGAGACCTGGTTAACAGAGTAGCATAAAAAGATTACAAAAAGTGCATTAATCTTTGAGATTTATGGTTCAAAACACAATGAGTGACTCTTTTTTACATAAAAAAACAGGCTATAGTAGTTGTTCAGTAATAGTTATGATAGTTTTAAAAAGAGACAGCCGTGTTAATGGTATTCAAAAGAAAAATATTTGTCGTGCAGAAATCAATAATTTGTTCAGCAGAAATGTGAATTCCAAGATATAATAAGGAAACGTCTTTACATCATTTCAAAATGACATCATTTAAAGATAAAATTAATCACGGATTTCGTAAATTTGGTGGAAATATGTTTTTTCCCCCCTGTAACAGCAGAAGTTGATAAATGGTTATATTTTACTATGCGATAACGTATCCTTAAAGATCTTTTCATTCATATAAAAATTGTGTTATTGCATAATGTTATTCTGATGCTTGTACTATATTGACATTTTTTTAAACACTCTATACTGAGAACATAGATATTTCAGATGCAAAATTATACTTTTAATAACGCCACTTTTTTAGCAAGATATAAGCAGTATTATACTAATATATAAATAGAATGTTTGAGTAATATTTTGAACTGCTATTTTTCCCCACTAATATTAATTTGAATGTAATTTTTTGTAGGAGCTTTCTCTTTGGGATTTTTTTCAGCGCAAAAGTGAAGGAAAGCAAAATAAGCCTACCCCCACCCTATTCGTTTGTCAACAAAACATGCTTATGAGGGTGCACCACTTATCCCACATAATTTTATTTTGCTTATCTGTAATTAAAGCAAGAGTAGTTGAAAGAAGGAAAACAATTCCATTAATAAGTAAAATGTCATTATTTAACTTTTTTAAAATCCTCATCCAAGATTTACAAACTGCAGTTTGAGTAAAATGATATTTATTTCATTAACTTATAAATTGGAATTCTTATAATTTTATAGTTGTGTTTAGCAACAGTTTAAGATTATGGATTGATGAAGGAAAAAAATCATGAAACTTCTTCACTGCAACGGACCACATTTGTGGACCTTCGTGTTTCCGCAGTTAAAATGACGCTTTAAGATTTTTGTAAGTCTAAACTGACGTATACATCCTTGGATGCTTTAATTTTGAATAAAATGTTTTTAACTCATACGGATGCATAAATTCTGTACACTGACACACACACCTTAATTTTATTTACCGTTACACAAAAGAATATTTGTATGCTATTGTAATTTCCTAAGTTGAATGTGTGATTTTTTTTTTCAAAATTCAGGCTGCTGAAAATAATATGTAAGGCATATTTATCTTTAAAAGTTCCATGAGAATCTTCGTTTGTGGGTAGTAACAGTTCTTCACTACTGAAACACAGATTGGGAATAAGGTTTTTATTCGAAAAATTATTTGAAAATATGCTTACCACTTGTTGTTTTTAAATGTAATATGTTTTTTAAAAAGAATTATGAGGTTTTACTTTAATTTGAGATGTTGTATTTATTTAGTAACTGAAGGATTTATACAGTCCCTAGCAGGGATACAAAGTTTCAAATTAATAGTTTTTCGAATTCTAATATGTAATTATAAACCGTTGTCTTGGAAAGCATATCACTTTGTGTAAAGAACGAATTGTGGCATATAAAACAATTAGAGAATTTAAAAACAATCTGCGATATTTAAAGTTTTCCTTTACAATTAGCACATAAAGTCTTCTCTAACAACAATTTCCTTTTAAATCAAAAGAATAACACTGGACATTTTCTCTATATTCGTGTAACATTATCTTCAGTTTATTATGATGACTTTCTTTACAGCCGAGCCAAGTATTTGTACGAAATTTTTAGGCTTGTATTTTATAGGTACTAAACACTATAGCTGGTATTTTCGTACTGCTTGCATTTAAAAATTATTAGTCATTAAACCATAATGAGTTACTCTGAAAACTAGCATACTTTGGTGATTTTAAGACATTCCCTGTTTTTAGTGTCGCAATGTTTTTTGTTGTTTGTTTCTTGTACTTGAATAGTCAGACATTATAAAATAAAAAAAATTTCTAAAAATATATATAAAGCCATGCATAAAAATTAATAGTCTTTAAAATATCATGAGTCGTTTTCATTCCAGGCATAATTTGGTGCTTTTAAGGCATTTATCGATGTTAGCAATTTACTACTTTCTCTTTATTTGTTCCCAATACTTCAATAGTTTACTCCGTTTTTCCTAGTTGAGACATGATCCAGGCATAATTTAATCTAACTTCCGATTTATTTAAATTAAGACATGTAATTCATTTGTAACATAGAAAAAGTATATCAACCCCCGAAAGCACTATTGAATATTTTAATTGTTCATAGTATATGTTCTAGAAAGTGTTTACTAGAATGAGTTGTCTTTTGTTTTGCATGAAAGTGATTTTTATGTTGACAAATACAATTTAAAACATAAATTTATTTGCAATAGAAAAACGATAATAAAGTATTTTTGTGGTAAAGTTTTGAAAATACACAATAAATAAACTCTTGCTGGCATATATAACAGGTAAAATAACGGCTCGACCCAGGCTTAAGGGTAAATGTTAGTATCATTTTTTTTTTAAATTTTGATAAAAATGCATTCCTTTTTGTGTTATTGCAAATTATCTGCCATGTTAGATAATTTGTAGTATGGTAAATTATAGTATGTTATCTAACTACGGCAGGGAGAGGGGATGCCTTGGTCGAAGAACTTTTTAAGGGGTTCTAACGCGTATTCATGTTTATAGAAATCCAACTGCTGTGTATTTTAATGGATTATTTTATTTAATGGATTATTTTATTTTATAATATAAAAAATGTATATATAAATATGTATATATATATTTATTTTGTAATTAAGAAAGTGTAAACACTTTTCTTCTAAATTCGCGTTAGATCCCCTTAAAAAGTCCCCACGTCCAAGGCATTCTCCAGGCAGATACCCTACCTGTATATTTGCCTTAACACAGTACGCTTATCGCTCCTGAATTTTCAAAAAAAAAATAGCTTCTATAGTTGGCATTTTTAAAAAGATTTTCATTTTGTAATTCACAAGTGTTTTCCATAAACGTAGCTTATCATAAATGCATGCCTATCAGTGAAATTTCATTACTTTTCTTACTTTCTTTACTATTAATTAATCCTTATTTTGTACAGAAACATCACTCATCTGTTACATTTTGTTTACATTCAAACACTATTGAAAAATCAATAATTTATATGAATAACTGTTAAGTCATTTAAAAGATTCAAAATGATATATCGTTTGTGCATGTATATATACGTTTATGAGCTTAATATTGCTTTCCGTAAATAAAAAGTGAAGCTTATTCCTTTTGAAATACAGATGAAATTGAAATAAAAAGTATGATCAATTAACAAATTAAACGGAAAAAATGCAAAAAATCTCCTATTAGCATTTGTTATTATAGACTGTCCCTAGAATCTTAATAATTAAGTACTATAAAATATCTTTTAAACAACAAAAAACTGATTTATACATATTTTAATTAAATAATACAGCATCTACATAACATATATATAAATTTTATTAACAATACACAAATTTTTGAAACAAAAAAGAAGTATAACGGTTCATTTACAAGAATTACATTTTAGGTACGTTACTGAAATTTGCGGTTAATTTCCATTGTTAACAGCATGCACGAAAAATAATTCTTTAAATAATTACTTTAATTATTCGAAATCATTTATTACATTTTTCGAACAGTGGTTCGCCTTTTAATCATAAGAATAGTATATGTTAGTATTATTCATTAATTAGCTTTTATTAATCGGTACGCGTATGTTTCTGTTATTACATTTATCGGAGATATTTTGTTAATCCATGTTAGCATTATTCTTTCAATTTTACTTCACTTTGAGTGACACTAACATTCTTTATTACAACACTCTAATGAGACAAGCTGAAGAATTTTTTTTTTTTTTCCCGATAGTATAACTGCAGTAATAGTTGGAAATAACGGAATTTTCTTTCGCCAGATAATAAATTGCAAGAAGAATGTTATAAAAATGTTTTATCGATGGAGTTAAAAGAACACTAACTTGGTTTGTTTATCTGTAATCCTTTCCTCATTAGTTTTGTGTTCAAAGGGGATTTCTACTTCCTTTAACCCTTTAACACGCAGTGTTCCCGCTCTGGGGACACCAAACTCTGACGTTTTGACTGCTGCCAGTCACGAAGAATAGATTTGATTTCTGTAAAATTAGTTGCGGGTGACATAGCTCCACGTGAATCCTTTACTTGTTAGCACGTCATTTTCCGTAAAAAAAATTTCACGACTATTTTTAACAGCACTGACATCTGCTGAAAAATGAAAGAATGCAAGAACAGCTGGATAGATTGCCCAATGCTGAAAAAAGGGCAGCCGTTGCCATCGCTCGACTTAACTACCAGCAAGATGGCGGACAATTGAAACGTTCATCGCGTGCCACAGATCTAGAGACCCTTTTTTGATACAGCTGTCGTCAAACAAGGGTCGCTAGACCTGTGGCACTCGATGAACTTTTCGATCGTCCGCCATCTTGCTGGTAGTTAAGTTGAGCGATGGCAACGACTGCCCTTTTTTCAGCATTGGGAAAAGGTTGCGCCTCAAAGGGTTAAATGAAAGTGTATCCCATTATTCACCATTTAGGTTTATTGTAAGTCTACTCTATATCGGAGTTTAATATTTTGGAGCGCAAGCACTTTCACATCAATATAGAAGACCAACTGGACAGACTGCCCAACTCTGAAAAGGTGCAACCGTTGCCATCGATTAACATAACTACCAACAGCATGGCGGTCGATCGAATAGCCCACCTGGTGTCATAGAACTGAAGAAGTTTTTTGACGCAGCTGGCTGCTCGCACAGCCAAAAATACACCAAATCCCTGGCCTTAATACCTAATTTGTGAGAGTTATGAGAGCTACAAAGGATTTATAAAGGGTGCATCAAACTTTTTCAGAGGTGGCATATGCTTTCATGCATGTTAATAACACATACTAATTTTCTTTTCTTTGAAAGTGATTGAAACTTCTAATACTTTAAGTAATAATTTTCCGTCCACCATTAGACATTGGAATTATTTTATGCGCGTCAATAAAAATTATAAATTTTATATGTCCTACTTATAATACAGAACATAGTGTAATGCCAATCAGTGTTATGTGCATTCATATTGTGGCAATCGATAAATATTTGTAGCACTTAGAGCAATGACGATCGAAACGTCAAATCAACTGAAAATAGATATAGATAGATAGATTAAAAAAATCTATGTATCTAAAAATGTATACATATATATCTCTGTGTGTATGTATAATTTCAGCAATGAGTTAATTATAGAAAAATTATCTTACAATATAAAAGTAAATTTATGTTACCTTTTTACTTCCTTGTACGTAGTATAAGGAAGTAATGTGATCCCGAAAAATTTTGGGGGCCAAATTTCGACATAAAACCCGATTTTGACTACCTCTAAATTTAGTTTAAAAAAATTTGTCGATGCATCTCATCGTAGGCTAGCATGCACGATCATATTAACGCGTCTGCAACTCATTTTGACCAGTGGCGAGTCTACTGTGGCCAGTTTTTCCATGCCGTCTGTACGTACGTACGTATGTACGTACGTACGTACGTATGTATGTAACTCGCATATCTCAAAAACTATTGGTCGTAGAATATTGAGATTTGATATTTAGGATTGTTCTATGATCTAGTTGTGCACCTCCCCTTTTGGTGGCAATCGAATGCATAGTTTACGTACAGGACCGCCCAAAAGATTCGAAATACATTACGCTCTATGGGCCGAAATTCATTAAACTCGCCTAACTCAAAAGCTATTAGGTATAGAATGTCGAAACTTCATATTTTGGATAGTTGTAACATCTAGTTGTGCACCTCCCCTTTTGGTTCCATTCGACTGGATAGTTTATCTACAGGACTGCCCAAAACATTCGAAATACATTACGCTCTATGGGCCGAAATTCATCAAAGCGTTTTTTAGAGGTATTGGGCTATTTCAAACGACTCAGAAGTGATATATGCTGTAAAGAGTTAGAAAATGAATTTCTCCATTAAAAAAAGTGTCTTTATCATTTATAGTTCTGCTACAGGAACACTCAAAAGATTTCCAATACATTACGGTCAATAGCAATTTTAGGGGCATTCATCCATTTCAAGCACAATACCGTCCTACCACATAAGTTAGGTAATGGTCCGACCACGGTCACGTGCCTCCCTCAAGAACTATGCCAAAAGTCGCCAAGCTTGGCGACTTTTGGTGTACGTGTGTGCATATTTAACTCTCAAATCTCAAAAACTATTATGAAATTTCATATATAAGAATGTTATAACATCTAGTTGTGCATCTCGATTTTTGGTTCCAATCTACTGGAGAGTTTATTTACAGGACCACCGAAAAGAATTTCAGTACCTTAATGTCTATGGACATCTTCATTATAATACAACTGTAGACAGTCATTGTTTGGTACATACCCAAAATCTCGCCGTCTGTCGTCGACATTGACGAGTTTCGCCGAAATATCGCCAAATTTGGCGCCAAAAATTATTTCCTATTTTGTATAACTCTAAAACTTTAACCCGTAGATTTTTTTACTTTGTATTTAGAACTATTGCAATATCTAACTGTTTTCAATATCTTTTTTGACAGCAATCGACTGAGAATTTATTTACATGGTGAGCCAAATGACTTTGAATACATTGAGGTGTATAGATGCATTCAATTCATTGAAAGTCTGTGGTCAATGACTACTTTGGCTATCCCCAAAATCTCGCTGACTATCTCAAGTTTGTCGGCTTTTGGTGAAATATCGCCAAATAAAGTGTCAGAAGGAAATCTTTCGAATTGAACTCAGCTTGGCGATATCGAAATATTTGGCTAGAAATCGCTAAACCTTACTATTATTGATATTTTATCTCTTTCAAACAAATAAATTTAGAGGAAGTGCGTCGAAAATATTTTTGATCTAATGGACGTGCAAGGAAGTCATGTGTTGGACACATCAGATTTTTTATTTACATCGTTTATTACTTCCTTGTACGTAGTATAAGGAAGTAATGTGATCCCGAAAAATTTTGGGGGCCAAATTTCGACATAAAAACCGATTTTGACTACCTCTAAATTTAATTTAAAAAAATTTTTCGATGCATCACATCGTAGGCTAGCATGCAGGATCATATTAACGCGTCTGCAACTCATTTTGACCAGTGGTGAGTCTACTGTGGCCAGTTTTTCCATGCCGTCTGTACGTACGTACGTACGTATCTATGTAACTCGCATATCTCAAAAACTATTGGTCGTAGAATGTTGAGATTTGATATTTAGGATTGTTCTATGATCTAGTTGTGCACCTCCCCTTTTGGTGGCAATCGAATGGATAGTTTATGTACAGGACCGCCCAAAAGATTCGAAATACATTACGCTCTATGGGCCGAAATTCATTAAACTCGCCTAACTCAAAAGCTATTAGGTATAGAATGTCGAAACTTCATATTTTGGATAGTTGTAACATCTAGTTGTGCACCTCCCCTTTTGGTTCCATTCGACTGGATAGTTTATCTACAGGACTGCCCAAAACATTCGAAATACATTACGCTCTATGGGCCGAAATTCATCAAAGCGTTTTTTAGAGGTATTGGGCTATTTCAAACGACTCAGAAGTGATATATGCTGTAAAGAGTTAGAAAATGAATTTCTCCATTAAAAAAAGTGTCTTTATCATTTATAGTTCTGCTACAGGAACACTCAAAAGATTTCCAATACATTACGGTCAATAGCAATTTTAGGGGCATTCATCCATTTCAAGCACAATACCGTCCTACCACATAAGTTAGGTAATGGTCCGACCACGGTCACGTGCCTCCCTCAAGAACTATGCCAAAAGTCGCCAAGCTTGGCGACTTTTGGCGTATGTGTGTGCATATTTAACTCTCAAATCTCAAAAACTATTATGAAATTTCATATATAAGAATGTTGTAACATCTAGTGGTGCATCCCGATTTTTGGTTCCAATCTACTGGAGAGTTTATTTACAGGACCACCGAAAAGAATTTCAGTACCTTAATGTCTATGGACATCTTCAATATAATACAACTGTAGACAGTCATTGTTTGGTACATGCCCAAAATCTCGCCGTCTGTCCTCGACCTTGGCGAGTTTTGGCGAAATATCGCCAAATTTGGCGATAGTCAGTAATTTGGTCCATGCCCAAAGTATCGCCATTTGTCATCGTTCTTGGCGAGTTTTGGCGAAATTTCGCCAAATTTGGCGATAATCTGTCATTGTTTGGTTCATGCTTAAAATCTCTCCAAATGTCGTCGACATTGACGAGTTTCGCCGAAATATCGCCAAATTTGGCGCCAAAAATTATTTCCTATTTTGTATAACTCTAAAACTTTAACCCGTAGATTTTTTAACTTTATATTTAGAACTATTGTATTACCTAACTGTTTTCAATATCTTTTTTGACAGCAATCGACTGAGAATTTATTTACATGGTGAGCCAAATGACTTTGAATACATTGAGGTGTATAGATGCATTCAATTCATTGAAAGTCTGTGGTCAATGACTACTTTGGCTATCCCCAAAATCTCGCTGACTATCTCAAGTTTGTCGGCTTTTGGTGAAATATCGCCAAATAAAGTGTCAGAAGGAAATCTTTCGAATTGAACTCAGCTTGGCGATATCGAAATATTTGGCTAGAAATCGCTAAACCTTTCTATTATTGATATTTTATCTCTTTCAAACAAATAAATTTAGAGGAAGTCCGTCGAAAATATTTTTGATCTAATGGACGTGCAAGGAAGTCATGTGTTGGACACATCAGATTTTTTATTTTCCGTATCCAACCCTCTATTTTAAAGCAAAAATTTTTAAGTAATGCAAGTGCATCATAAACTCTGCATCTTGCGTAATTTATCTTCCTTACGCGCCTTTGCAATTTTAAGTTATTTTCATCTTCCGGAAATACATTATTATGGGTTAAATAACTTTTTCGTGCTGGCATATGTCCAGGAAATGATTTGATATCATATTCATCTTCGGAGTTATGTTATAACATGACACCTTGAAATTGTTATAAGTCAATTTTTAAATTGTTGAAGTGCAATTAATCACTCACCCCAGCGACAGAATCAACCATTAATTTCTCTCATGATAACACTCAAAATGGCTTATTATGACGTCATTTAGCGATTCTAAGCTGCATTTAAATTTTATAGCTCTGGAAATGGTTTCTTTTTAGAAAATAACATAAGAATGACTTTCACAGTTTTGGTGTTTCTAGCTTGGAGCTAAATGATTTTTGAATTCATATTTTTATAATGTGCTTTATTTTTCTGTTGTAGCATTAATTTGAAATGTTTATGTTTTAGTAATATGGAAGTGCGAGCAGATACAGCCATTTAAAACATTAATTCATATTTATTATGTTAAAGATTCATAATGAGATATAGAGTTATGTTTTATGGGGATAATATAATCTTATTTTTTAGTGTATATGGAAAATTAGTTAAATAAGAATTTTTAAAAATAAAATATTACATTTCTAAACAAACAATATCACATTAAAGTCACTGATTTCTATTCCTAGTATTTTTTTGTATACACAACTATCATATTTCAGAGGAATAAATAAAAAAAAAAAACACTGTGTAAAGGCACCCATTGCTGAAATTGCCCTGATTATTGACGGCTACTGATTAAGTGATAAAAAATTAGTACGATTTGAGACCAGGGAT
The DNA here is from genome assembly GCA_038373885.1 of Cheiracanthium punctorium. NCBI lineage: Eukaryota > Metazoa > Arthropoda > Arachnida > Araneae > Cheiracanthiidae > Cheiracanthium > Cheiracanthium punctorium. Next base: position 8,772 of record JAWZYV010000117.1, on the reverse strand, counting down.
GGGCAAATTACGGCCCGCGGGCCAAATCCGGCCCCCTGGAAGGTTTTATCCGGTGCACGGATAGAATTTTAATTCGCCGGTCAGCCGGAAATTAAAAGAAAATATATATTTATATATTATATATCGATATTACGAATTCTGAAGATGGCTTGAAAAAACTGCATTTTGAGTTCGAACGCAGATTTCAAAGTCATTCAAACAGAACTGGACATTTTTACCATGCCTTTCAATGCAAATTGTGAAGCAGTGAGGTCGGATTTGCAGCTTGAATTAATTGAGTTGCAATCTAACAATGATCTCAAGCAGTTGTTTCTAAATAATCCAAAGTTAGAGTTTTACAAATCATTATCAAAAGTAAATTTCCCAAATTTAATAACTCAAGCCTAGAAAAGTGCTATGTTTGCTTCATCTTATATATGTGAACAAGTGTTTTCAACTATGAACCTTAGAACGAATTTTTCAGGAGTAGACTGACAGATGAGCATTTAGCCTCGTTCCTTAGAATCAGTATATCTCAGTTCGAACCTCAATATAAGGAGCTTTTAAAAATGAAATCGCAATTTCATTCATCTCGTTAACATATTTAAATTGTAATACTTGTATATTGTTTTTAAAATTTTTAGAAAAAATTATCTTGGCCCGCCAAACTTTTTTTTTTCGATTTTTGGAACCCGACCGGAAAAGTTTGCCCATCCCTGACCGAGACATTCAAATATGGCCTCTTAACTCTCACGAAAGTCCAAATGATTAGACACAGATTTCCACCACTATCAAGCCTTCCTAAGTAATTAAAAACCCGGGAACCAGGACTTATCGGTGACTCACAGAGGCTCGTGAACTCAAGTTCACGTTTAAGAAGTTAAGGTCTCGATTTAGCCAGTCTACCTATTTATCTATATACATATATATATGTCTATTTGTCATTCCGTCAATTTGTCGTTCTGTTCCGTGACGCTTATTTTGTTCGCGCATCACGTAAAACTCATTGAAACAAATTCAATAAAAGGTAGTTACAATGTTAAATGTGGATGCTTGCTATTAAAAAGCATTTTCTATACATTTTATTTTCAATTTAAATTTTTTACTAGCATCTTCTTCCGTAATTTCAAATGACCTTCTGCTTTTAAAAGCTCTTTCCACTAAAAGAAATTGATTTTGAAAATAAAATATTTTCTCTATTGAGAATTGGACTCATGACTTTGTGTCTCTCTAACCTGTAATCTTTAAACACTACTCAGAACTTTTCTTTCTACACTTCTGCGAATATTATGATTCCATTCTTGTACTCCTTCAATGCAAACGAAAATTCACGCATTTTAAGACATATTTTTGTCAAATGCTTTTCCGAGCTTCTGTTGTAAATGCCGAGACAAGGTGGCTTTATCTTCTACTATTATAAATAAAAAACACCTTGAAAAAGCATTGAATAACCTCTTCAGATTTATACAGAAAGGAAGTCTTACATGGTATATTTTAGATTTTAAAAATAATTCAAAGGAGTGTATAGAAAAATTCTTATTTGTATCCCTCTACATAAGTGCCGCCTCACCATGGCACAGTGGTTATTAGAGATGAGTTCGGACTCATTTTTTGAAGCCCGAGGACTTTTAATCCGAGCCCGCCCGAGCCCGAGCAATATTATTTAAGTCGGAGCCCGAGCCCGAAATTTCAGTTAAAGATAAAAAAAAAAAAAAATCCAATTACTTCATTGATAGAATACAATGAATTTTGTCGTTTGTGCTAATTAAAGACAAATATAGTTGCAAACTCTCAATGCACTTTCTAATTCTTTATTTACCCATATGTTTATCAAATAATATCGGATCTCATGACTAACTAATGAATATAAGCCGCAGTTCTGAAATATCCAAAGAGCTTAACGCACCTTCTAGGCGCCAGTGCCGCTATTTTTTTATAAGTACAGCCAACTCCGGTTATAGTGAGCCCGGATATAGTCAACCATCGGATATAGTGAACGCAAACCATTAGTCCCGATTCAAACACAGTATCTCTATCCATCATGAAGACACTTGGGTTTTAGTGAACTTCGGATATAGTGGACGAAATTTGATGGTCCCCAGAAGCTCACTATAACCGGAGTTGACTGTACTTTTATTTTCCTCATGAATCACTTTTTAAAATCTGTTTCAAGCAGTATATTCAATAAAGGAGAAATTGTTCACGAGCCCGAGCCCGAACGCAATTGTGAATTACAGAGCCCGAGCCCGGTTCGGGCCCGGGCTCGGGCTTTCGGGCTCGGGCTGAGCCCATCTCATCTCTAGTGGTTATGCCACTGAAAATGGTAGATGGTTGAAGTGTGAAGGTTCCGGGTTCGGGACCCATCGCGCGGTTGTCGATCTAACGTTCTGGAGTTTTGGTAGGTTTTCTCCAGATGTAACGTGAATACGCGTTAGAACCCCTTAGAAAGTCCTCCTAACGAGGCACCCTCCCTTGGCAGTTCGCCCTAGTGTAGCGTTGCCATAATCACACACACACACACACACACTCTACATAAGTGTGTGTCTTCTATCTATCAGCAAATGTCATTCACTTTGAAGCTATCGAATATCCATTCAATATTGCACAAAAAGAAAATTGAAACACTCTATATTTACACCTTGGAAAATAATTCCATTTTTTTTTTCATTAATCCACTTAAAATTTCCTGTTCGGAACATTTTTCTTCATACATATTTTATTAAACATGAAATTATAAATTTAAAGCGATTTATGTTCTTAGGGTAAAAGTACTTGGAATGAGATTAAAGTTCCTCGCACGCTTCTTCATCCTTTAAAATAAATAAAGAAGCAACGAACTTTTATTCACCTTTCACTCCAGAAAAGCATGTGACAAAAAGGTTAAAGAGCTCCTTTTTTTAATCTTTAATAAGTTACAGGTGAAGGCTGAAAATGATTATCGATTTTTTTTAGAAAACCGTTGAGAGATATTTTCAAACGCGATTTAATCTTCATTTTAAAAGAGCAAAAAGTGTTCTAGAATAATTATTTGTTTGCACTTGGTTATTTTTATTATTTTTTTTTTCTATGGACTGTTTCACAGATCAGATAAGTACTGTTTTAGCAGGATTTTATTTAATGTAATTGTAAACAATCGTGATTTTTTTTGTAAAAAAGAATTAACTTAAAGCTGTATATGTATAAGTGTTTGTTTCTCAAATAGATCTAAAATGCTTTGTTAATAATCTCAGAATGGTTAATTTTGCAGAAGAAAAAATTAATTTTTATTCTTCACTGTTTAGAAGTATTAGGCTTATTATGATTTATTTATTTATTTATTTCGAAAAAGTTGTATTGTTTTTACAGCTAAAATTTTGTATATTACAGAGCACGTGTTTTATACGACTTAAATTTCATATATTATTATACTTATATTAAGACTTATTTTTCATATATTATTAGCACCAGAGTGCTATTAATTTCAACCTTGCTTTTTGTGTAGACACGATTTTTGCACATTTTTCGCGTCGAGTCACTTTTCATGCGAGTTTGCCAGATAATGTGGAGGGGGGGGGGGAGGCGTAAATAAAATGTTGAAAATCGCACAAGGTTTGCAATTTTTGATAAATGATCGCTAAACTGGGTGCCAAAACGCAACAATTTATTATAAATATATTTTGAGTATAGTTAGATAACGCCTGGCGAATATTGTAAAATAATTTGAGTAAGCGATTTAAATATATTAGGTTGTAACGAAAGTTTCCCGCCACCGCAAACATCGGAAGCACACAATTCGCGTTGGCGTATTTGCTCATATTTTGTCAAATGATTTTTGGCATTTGAAAGAAAGAGACTTGCTTTATGACACTGTTTTGTGAAATCTGTAAAAAATATAGTTATCATTAAGAACAAGGTGTCTCAAATGGAACTATCACTCTAGAGGATTAGATCCATCATTTACTTCCAGTTGTGTTGCAAAAAGTCAGCTATGGAATATCAACGAATTATGAGTACAGCTTTAAGTACTATTGTTGTATCATGTGACACGGTACAGGTTTGGTACTGAAAGTTCAAAAACATGTATCTAAGGAGTTAGGAGTTAGTTTTTCAGGCAGATATGGCGGAAAACTTTCGTTACAACCTGATAGATTTTAATTCCGAAGCAGTGTTTTATAGAAGAGAGAAGACAAATGCGGTACACATCATGGATTATGATACACTTTCCAAATGGTATTTATAAAGGTGAAGTATAGTCTCACTATGCCTGGCGAAAATGGTTAAACAGTTTTGGTAGGCGATTTCAATGTAGCTTTCTATTCCGAAGAAGTGTTTTATGGAACAAGGAAGGAAAACACGGTACATTCATGGGTTAGGATACCCATTCCAAACAGCATTTAAAATGTCTACAGGATATAGTTGGAATATACCTGGAGAAGATTGTAAAATAGTTTCAGTAGGCGATTTTAAGATAGATTTCGATTCCAAAGATGAGTTTTACGGTACAAGCAAGAGTTGATTCCTATTTTAACGCCCCCGCTCTCACCAACCTAAAAAATCCCGCACTTTGGCGAGCTTTGCAGTCATGGGTCTCTAGGACATATACACAAGTTTCAACGCTCCCAAAAGAACTAGATGAAAACTAAAGTGTACTAATTAGCGATCAATGCACCCGTTAAGGAATTTGAAGACACTTCATTATTAAAACTACATTCATTGGCAACCCAAAATAAATAAAAATGTAACGGAATGCTTTACTTACAGGTTATTAAAAATCGCCATTTTAATTCAAAATTACGATGGCCACATCAATACAAAAAATCGTCGTGGTAGCTCCATATGCTTAATGATCGCCACCTTGGCGAGAGTCGGGCGTTCAAGGAGGAATCAACCCAGAAAGAGAAACACGGCACACTCATGGATTATGATGGACATTCGAAACAGTATTTAAAACGGTGAAGTATAGTTGTAATATATTTGGCAACAATTATAAAATAGTTTATGTAAGCAATTTTAAGATAGATATCGATTCCAAAGATGGCTGTTATGAAACAAGGAAGAAAAATACGTCCCAGTCATGAATAATGATACACTCTCCAACTGAACGGAATAAGGAAGAAAAATAGGGACGACGTATAAACTATGATACGCTTTTAATATAGAGCACTTTGGTGCGTATTTAAAATCTGAAAGTGTTTCAGATTTTCTTCCCTTTTTATTATTATTAAACTTTCAATACTTCCAAACTTTTTATCTCAAGTTCTAATTACTGTCCTAAATTTTGATACGTTATTTATTTAATCCATTTAACGGTCATAGAAAATGTTGCACCCCTTTAAAATTCATATTAATTGCATTTTCCTCAGCTAATAGAGTAGCTTGTTTATATCCATTCCTCGTGATATTGTTGCAGAAACCTCTGCTTGATTTCTGGGTTCGTCGTTCTAAAGTAAAAATGGTGTAAAAAGTTCTAGTAAAGAGTCCACTTGTCAGTATGAAACACAAACTGTATTGCTTCTAGAACTTAGTCGAACAATAAGCTGTACAAAATTCACAGGCATTAAGGGCCAGTAACTCGTTTATAACAATCCACTCAGTACCGAAGCTTTCACAAATGATGTAATCTCACACAAAATAAAACACTTCCGCAGACAAAATTCAGTGGAAATATGCAAGGTATATCGTACACAATCCCTTAAGACACAGCAGTGAAGAACTTTTTGACAGCACTTAAACATCAGCTTGGAAAAGCAAGCAGAAACACCGCTTCTATAGCGTCAATACAAAGCGTAACACAACAAACTCACTAGACTGGAGCTCAATGATCACCGAACTGCGGCCTCTGACATGTTTGTATTTATAGGTGATGCAGAAGCTACAAAAGCTTCCAGAAGAATGTATTTCTCGAAGATTCCAAACCAAGTGGGAATTTTGATTACGCCATAGAAGAGAAATATGCATGGTAATGCAGAAAAACTATCTTTTCCATTGAGAAAATCCCCATTGGGAAAATCGCGCCAAATGACCAAAATATCTCTCAAGATTGGCGACTTTTATTGAAATATTAAAATCAATTGAATAAAATAAGTCCCCAAAAGTGACGTTACCGAATATCTAGGTCAAATATTTCTCGATATTTCTAGAATTTACCATAGAAATCAATGCAAAAACTCAAACCTCCGTATCTCCGGCTGTAATTGATCGATTTTGATGCAACAAAAAGCAAAATTTAACTATTTGACCCTTAGAATACGAATTTTAAACTATTTTAATCTTCCAAAGGCATCTGCATTTGCTATGAATCTTTCATATTTTGCTTTGTCATGAAAAGCTTTAATAAGCACTGTTAAACATTTGTTAATTTGTTAATTTGAATGTGCCCCATACTAAATGTTCTTATTTTGCCCGTCTTGCAAAAATTATTGTTCGGAAAATATTTTAAAATACAGAAAATATGGCTTTTTTATAAATGTGTATCTTACTAATTAACCTGCGTTTATCATCAAACAATAAACAAACACAATGTCCACATATTATTCTCAGTAATTCAAATACAGTCGAACCTCGATTTAAAGAATTGATTGGGACCCACAAATCCGTTCGTTAAATCGAATATCGATTTTTGTAAAGAGTGTGGTATAAAATATGTGTAAAATACCCTTAGATATAGATATGAAAAAAAGAATGATTATTGTTTTCTGCGAGCTTAGAAATTATAAGTTATGCGTTAGGCGATCAACTTAAAAATTATCTAAATTTTGTAATGTTACTTGCTCTTAAGATTTAATACATAATACACACATAGTTATTGGCACTTTGGAAAGAAATCCTTGATAGCTCTTTGTTTTGACTTTCCAAAGTTCTTTGTCGCAAATTTCTAACTTCGTTAGAATAACAGCATCAATCTCGTGAGACAAAAAAAAAATTAAAGCATTCAATCTGCAGACTGCTTCTTGGAATGCCACCTTTTTTAATTCAATTTCCGTTTCTTCGTCATCTCTTCGCTGCTTTCAAAATCTTCATTCTCTTTCTGTTCAGTATTGCAGGTACTTAGCTGTACATCGTAAGACACATATCCTGTGAAATTTCTATTACTAGAAACGTGTTCCCATCCAGGCATTTGATCATCGTTATCCACGGCGTAATTGTAAATGACTGTTTCTGTATCGCTATCTTCGTAGGCACTTCCTTCGTTTGGAGAAATGAGAAAAAAAAATATTATATTACACACTTGTATTAGGGTGTGAAAGATTAAAATTTTGCTTGGGAAAAATTCAAAGTTTTAGTTTTATGTGTGAATTTTATTTCAGCGATTGTTGTTCGTTAAATCAAAGCTAAAAATTCGTTAAATCAGAGCATTTTAGCACCCTTTTACTCGGGACAGAAAAAATATTCGTTAAATAGGAGAATTCGTTAAATCAAAATACGTTAAATCGAGGTTCGACTGTATCTTTGATTTAAATGCGATAAATAAAGAACTTTTATATTTTTCCATAGAAATTGACAAAATTGTAATGAAATCTGTAGCTAATCCGACATTGCATTTTTCAGTTGTTTCTCGCATATTATTTTTCTCTGTTCTATATTGTTACAAAAATCCGGAAGTGGGTGTACGTTAAAATAGTCCAACAAACTCAAAAGTGAATATAACACTTTATTCGACGAATCGAATCGCTAATATCTCACAAAGAACACAGAATTTAATAACACATGCAACAGTAAATCATTAACTACCACAGTAATGCCTACACTGCAAAATAAGTCTGTCAAATTTACAGAAAAAAACTGTCAGCCAGGACGCCAGTTTATTTCCGTATATTTTACAGAAGTCTTCCGTATTTTTTTCAGTATACGGAAAATTTCTGTAAAATCAACTGAGAATCTGTAAAATTTACGGAAGACTTCTGTTAAAAAAACGGAAATAAACTGGCGTCCTGGCTGACAGTTTTTTTCTGTAAATTTGACAGACTTTTTTTGCAGTGTATCGTATTGCTCTGCTCTCTACAACCTCCGTCTGTTTCAGCTGACTCGACAGTGAGACTGCCTATTTATAGATTTCCAAGCAGGACGTGGCGTAATATAGAACGTGACATCATATTTCTGCATTTTTCTAGTAGTACTTTTTCCTAATTGAGGTACAGCCAAAATTCTACTACTTTCGAGAATTTTCTTTTGGTTGCCAAAGTTATCAAGTTTTTCGCCCAGGTCAAAGGATTACATATTCATTTCACTTGCAAGAATACCTGTACAACTCCTTTCCAGCAACATACGTTTAATACAGGAAAATAACTTTACAGCTTTGTAAAAATACGTTTTTATAACGTACTAAATGCATACATAAGACAATTATCAATTTTAATTAAATGTTTTAAAACGTACTTAGCTGTCATTTATATTGGTTTAAGACACATTAGCATTTATAGTGCCTTGTTCAAATGCTTTTTAGATATGCAGGATTTATTTATAACTGTTTACAAAATTAAACTGCTAAACTAAAATAAATGTAACTTTAAAATTAAAAATTTCTAATAATGGCTTTACCATGAAAATTAACTTTTTAGGCTTTTAAACCATATAAATATTATGCTTAAGTTCTCTCGTAAAAGAAAAGCATAACTGCATTATATAAGTAAAAGAATTGGTTCTAACTCCAGTAAAAAGGGGTAAAGAAAAAACTGAAGATTTTTTTTCGTTGACTCGACTTAATGTCAGCAGCTGATTGATTGAAAAGCTGTTCCTTGAAAATACCAAGAGACAATTAGGATGGGTGATTTCGTAGTTTTTCTCCAGAAAAATCCGGAAAGTATCCATCAATAT